>JAVTVY010050138.1:0-24142 GCA_036873755.1 Hanleya hanleyi | reverse complement strand
CAGTTAGCATCAATTCCAAATATACCCGATACATAACACCATGAACGGTGCATAGGGGATATTTTCGCGGTCAAGTGGTCTCATTTTCACCGTAACTTTTTCTTGAATGATCAGCAGCACAATATTCTGTCAGACTAACTTAGAACGTAGTCCTTTAATAAATATAAACAACTGCGTGCTGCTACGTACACAAGCGTCACACATACTGGAAGCAATTTGGACTGCGCCACCCAACTCCCCACCCGGTGGTCTCGACCCAAGAGTGCATCAACATCACCAAATTAGTACCCAACAAATGCATGTAATTACAACAAGATTATTCTTTTCTCCAAGGTTAAAGTGAATATGTACACCCAAAGTTGTGATCACATATGTCGGTGAATAGCCTCAAGCTAAAGTTTTCTTGTGTAACTGACTAACTACGAATAAATCTTGTCTTACCGTCTTACCATCACAACCAGATCCACCTTATGAAAATGGACATATCTCACCGAAAACGGGTAGATACACATGCCTCGAGAACAATAGGTTTGTTATCTTCCGGGAGTTTGAGGCAGTAGGCCTAATGAAATTTGATCACTTTTATGCGGTGATTAATAGCATGAAGCAGAATTTTCTTTTTTCGGGTTTTCTGCTTTAGGTTGCCTTGACCTTTGAACTTGTATCCTCTAAATAAATATCCAGTGGGTAAGGTATACCCAACGTTTTCAATCAATTTACTACATGGAACAGGAGATTTTCTGACCTCATCTTTGACGGTCTGTTTACCTTAAATTAGAATTGGGGTTTTCAATTACGCGCCACAACAGATTATTGTCGGGTGCGGGTATCTCATGTAAATGATACGGAAACGAAATACGGAACTCAGCATTTGTTGTATATTTATATTATTTTATAGGCTAGTAAAGGTCACATAATTGTACTATCACAGTTCCCCGTTGAACGTTTACTCAGCTCCCCAGTCGGTATCAGATCTTGGAATTGTATGAGAATAATTATCGAGTAATTATTTACAAACATCTTTATTAGGAATTCACAGCCTCATTGAAGTTACGAATTAATTTGGTAAAAGTCATATTGATTCGTGCTGTCTTCTGATTTCATAAAGCATATGGTCAGAATATGCAAATGAGGTTTCATGGTGCCATAGATGGAACTTTTTTCATCAAAAGTGGAAATCAAGCCTGCCATCTGTCGTTAACCGCTTTGGGCATTTTCACAAAACACCATTCCTTTCAGCATGTTGAGGTCTGTCTCAATCTGGATAGCAGTTGTTGGGAATTTGAGTTTTCAATGTACGACTATAATAATTTGTGCTACTCTCGTACGTAAGAGGTCTTTCGATTATGACGTACAACTTCTTAAAAATGGTTCCTCAATTAAAATATAGCCCCAAAGGAATATGATGTTCCGGTATAGGTCACAAACACAAAAAAACGACCTTACTGAATCGTATATCATCAGCTAATTTTATACCCCAATATTCCCCATGACTTTGTCCAGTTAGGACGGGGAGAATTATGATTATTCCGCCTGACACAATGGCAGCGGATTGAGATTTTTTTTTTTTGCTTATTTTGATAGTTTCGAGAGTTAAATATTACAGAAACATTTTAATATATATCACAAACCATTTTTCACTCAGTCAGGTGTAATGGTCAAGTCATCCTTATTACCATTTCTAACCCAAAAAGTTCAATGGTGGTTTGTGACTTACAAATAGGCAGATTCCAATGCTATGGTTGTGGTCAAACCAGGTACAGATTAGCATATACAAACGCATAGATAACGGCCATGCTTCAACAACTTGAGAAAGTTAATGAAATTCAGATTAGGGAGCCAAGGCCTTCGAGCAGTGAGCAACTTATTATAATAGCTCCCTCCACAAGGATATTTAATCATATTTGTTTGGGTTTTGCTTAGTTACTGACGTTTGCTATGATGCACATAATTATATGAACAGACAGACGGGGTGACTATTATTACTCCCTATCTCACCTCTCCAATTGTCGAAAATAAAATGCATTTTTTACGGCTATGTTGCATCATATTGGAGATATTTGCCAACCCAAAACATTCTTAGGTTATAATTAGTACAGTTTGAGAACATATATATTGCACCAATTTATTATGGGGGTGGGGTCATCAATGGGTATGCCCCAATAAATGTTTTCATGTCACGGAGATTATCGACAAACGGCTTGCCAATAGCTGTACTGACTCACTAACTCAATTCTGCACCAACTTTACTTTGTATCGGTATATGAAATTCATGAATTGTTCAGCAGCCCTATCCACAACCAGGGAAGTAGCGTTGGCTAGTGAGGTGGCTTAGCAAAACGATCCTGACATGTTGGTCTAAAGCCCCAAATTTGGCACATGCGTCATTTGAGGCAAACAGAGCAATATCAGAAGGGTTGCCCCTTGCTCTGGGTCGTGTGAAGCCCTCTGGTCCCCAAAAGGGCATCTAAGGGAAAATATCATTGAAAAATTTAGCTTCCCAATAGCTTCGTGATTTTCGTTATCCTTCAGACTAGGAAGCTTAAACTTGCCACACCACATCTTTGGTTCCAACGCTGTCGCTACCAAACAAAATGTAACAAAATCGAAGATGGCTTCTATGATGAAGTCACAGTGACGTCCTATTATAAAAATAAGCCTTTTTATTGACGATTTTTAGGATCGATTTTTCAAATGTTTGATTTGTGCAATTTTGTTTCGCTTAAACTGTCTTATAAATTAGTAACTAATCATCTGATGTGATATAAAATATTATTGGGCACTTTTACGCAGAAAAACTCACCAATTTTGGAAACACAACTTTCCAGCTACACCATGTCGTCCATTCTGGATTTGCCCATGATGCTTTTCTCCGAGGGTTGAATGGCTCTAATATCATTTCTTATAAAGCCACAAAGCGCCAGCTCTCAACAATTGCGAGCAGCAGAGAACAGTTCATTGGGAAGGGCGGGGGCGCGGGTCAAGCTGAATCCACCAATAACAATTGAACACAGGAAACTCTCTGTTCAATATCATGATCATTTCTCTAATGGTGTACATGTAGAGCCGGCATATAATTGGCGTAGGGCACGAGTGCTGAAGCATGCAATCTAAATGTAAACGTCTTAAATGTAGTTTTATGCCCCTCTCCTCAATTTACCTCTGACCTGAAACCATCATAGGCACTCTCAATCATGTCAATACCTATGGATAAAAGTATACGTGTTATTTTAATGTTAATTTCATGTTACTGTCCGTCAATGGGCGTTAAATGCACTTTCCGGTCCTTTTTTGTGTCTATTTACTCTCTAAGGACCCTATATAGCTATCCTGAAAAGTTTGACAGACTTTTGACCAAAAGATCTCTGTTAACTATCCTGACGTAATTTCACAGCCTTCCAGAAAAAAATCCTGGCCTCTAACAGGCGTAAGTTTAGGGATTTTCCTTTTTGGTTCACCTTCACTGACTCCAACACTTTTCAGATGAAGTTTCTTACCATTCCGCTGCAAACGCTTGCTAACTCAGCTTTTCATCTCCCAAGCTTGAAAGTAGAAAGACGGGAAAGCTCAACCCTGCTCCCGTATTCCAGTTTTCATCTTGCAAAATTGAAAGTAGGAAGATGCAAAACTTGCACAAAATTGAGAATTAAATGTCGCTCCCATATGCCAGCTTCTCAACTCGTAAAATCAAAACGAGAGATCCTGAAGAATCTTGACGCTCACCATTATCCGATAATTATAACCTAATGACAAGAGGATCTTATATACACAGGCAAAATTGCAAGCCTGTGAATGATATGTGACACGTATGATCCACCTATGTGAGCTCACGCATGTGTCACATGTTTTTCTAACCTAGCATTAGATACATGTGTGGAGCCACATACGTATCACATATGTGGCACGTGTGTGTTACAGGCGTGAAGGCAGATGTATGTTTCTCATACGTTACGCACATATGTGGCACATGCGTGAGGCTGGTGTGTGTGTTTTATATGTTAATCACATGCGTGATACACATGTTACACATCCAGTTCACTCCTGTTATTCTCATGTGTATTATAGCATTTTTCTGTTGCTCGTGCAGGCTAGATTATAATTACATTTGAATCAGTTTGTCTTGAATATAAGATAAATGACCACTATATAGTGATTTTATCTCTGATTTTCTGTTATTCAGGACAAATTATTCAAATGTAATTCAAAAGCAACACAATTTACCAAATCATTTGCATAACCTTATCTTGGGAATGTAGAATATATACCTTTATCAGTATCCAACTGGTCTTGGTTAATATTTTCTGTTATTGTATGACTTGTGAACTCATAAGAGACAGAATGAATTTAATGAAACAGAAAAATGTTTTGCAGACTCTTGTCAAGATAAAGTTGACAGTTGGTATTTTCGTTTAATATTCTGGTGTTTTAAAAGTGGCAAAGTAATGCTCTGTACTGACCATATACTGACAGGAGTATTTAAATGCAAAAGCAACCTAGAATAGGTACATCTGCACATTACTAGATAGGCATGATAATGAACAAAATATCAAGTCATATCTCACAGGAAAGTACAATGTCTTGTCTTTATTCTATATACCGGTACATTATGTACAAACTATACACAGAAAATAAACAATGTCACATGAATATAAAATATTTACAACGAACTGAAAACAAATATTCTTCTCTTTTCTCGCCCCTTCAGCCTCTCTCACTTGTCTGTTGTTATGTCACTCTTCCACATATTTGTGGAACTCTGTCCAGAACTGGAAGGTACTGGGTTGTCCCTCCTGACCGTAGAATAATTTATTGTTGTGTACAAATGCTCTCTGAAATAGTAATTATGAAAGATCTAATATACTGGTTCTATACATATATTCAAACATAAGACAGCTTTTTATAGAACCGTACCCATGGCAGTATAGAACCCTTACATACAACAAGCGCTGGATGAGCGCAAAGACCTCCGTCGAGGCAACAGGGTCCGTAGCGTAATACATCACTGAATAACATACGGCCGGATGCCAAGCTCAATTTTGCATTTGTTGGACGTTAGCTTCATCAATGGTAATTAATCTGGGATTGAGGGTTCCTCACTAGCATGTCCAGACAGGGATGTGAAAGTCACATTCCCAGCAAATAATTTTTGTTTGATTTGACGTGCTTGAAATATTGGGGTATGGAATAGAGTATATTGATGGAAAACCTGGAAAAGTGCTTGAGACATTAGGCCCCATCTCACCCACACCTCCCCATGAGAGGATCCCCTCACCCAAATCAACACGTTAGCGACAGAAATGAGACCCTGTGTGCCTAGTTGTACCAACTTGCTTGTGATTTTGTGCTATAGGCCCAACACAGCAACACTTCATATTTTGTATGTGTACAGTATAGCATCATCATAGATGAGAGAATGCTCTTCAAAACACACCTGATTTTACCGACACTTCGTTCTGATCTGTCTCAACATCATATGATGAGGATTCAATGCGCTCGGTATAATTTTGTATACTGGTGTTACAGGTCACCTTCGCCTTCACCTTACTGTATCAATGACCATGGACGTGTACATGTATCACATTCACATTGAATGGTGATGGCTGATGAGAATATTGCCCCTATGGAACAAATGACTGGATTCCACGCAGCAAATATTTATTGTGTAACAGTGAGAACAAAATTAATTGTATAAACATTCCAAGCCTCATTGAACACAAGCCGCACCATACTTGATATGAATATAACGCGCGTACATTGGCTCGCTTGGACGTCGCTTAGTTAAATATGGACAGACTCGCAAAAATCTCAAAATTTTCAAAAGCCACAACAATGCCCTCAGCTTGTACAGAGTAAGTAAAAATACTTATGTACAACTTGATGTTTAGAAATGACTGTGTTGAGCGGTTCTATTCCCAACTTCTCTTTTATTCTATGTCATAGAGGACAGGGTTTGGTAGATAATTAAAAACTGTATTAACTCGGCTTCACATTTTAGAGAATGACTTTAATTGAGCCAAAGATGACAGAGAAATACACTTATAAAAAAATCTATTTAAAAAAATATATGTTTATATTAATTTCCATAATTTATTGAAAAAAGCTATACGTAGACTTCGACCACCCAATATCACACAGGCCAGGCAACTGTGAGAACAAGTGAAAGATATACCCGTCGAGTTGAGCGGATTTGCAGATAAACAACAACAAAAAATTGCACTTTGTGCCTCACGAGGCCCTTCTCCATAGAGTGCATGCCAGTTATTTTTCTAGACTACAACAACAACAGTTTTTGCCTGTATCACAGTCCGAGCTTCCGATTACCCTTCAACCTTACCCAGACGACGGATAATTTTTGACAGATTGTCCGGCTAGGTTGTTGATCGGATTCACAGATCATGAATTCCACCATGACGGAATCACCGTTGGGAAGACTTTTTCTTTATTCAAAGTCATGTACTCGGAAGTTCCGTGGTCATACCCATGTAGTTTCAAGTTTAGTTTGCTATTCTATATGACATCTGTTTACGGATCCATGAAACATCTACAGATGATCCAGCATTTTCAGTAAATCATGCTTCGAAATGTTCGTGACGGAATCACCTGAAACGGACAGGACTCTTAGACTAGTGTTGCTTGTCTATTTTTTTGCTGCCCTGTTTCAATCTGACTATTCTTATAGGACATCTCTTACTAACATACAGTACCCAAGGATGATAAGATTTTTTTCATCGTGAGAAAAACGCGACTGGATCATCCCAGGGGTTAAATCTAGTCCGTGACGGAATCGACAAAAAATCGTGATGGAATCACGAGTGCGCTTTTTAAATCTTATCGGTAAAAGTGCTTTATTAATTACACATTTTCTTCAAAAAAATATTCGTAGAGTGAATTTATCTCTTCTACTTAAAAAATTAAAACTCTGACCTCTTATTTTTACTAAGGTATACAGCTCCCGCCACATGCATATCTTTTCTGCAGATGTTTCAAAATAGTATAGTTTTCAGTAAAGTGCAATTTTTCTTCTTTGACAATTTAGAATTTCCCGAGTTCTTCATGTTAAAAAATTGCGGGAAAAATATTTCGCTATTAAACACACATCTTCTCTATTATTGGCTTGTTCCCGGGGATCATAGGAAGCGAGTAGAATAAACAGCATGCTAATATAGGGTCTACGACGAATGTGGAGTGAATTTTATGCGAAAAAGGGCTGTTTAGCAATGTCCGCTTTTCCGTGGAATTCATGAGCGGACGATTGAAGTATCATGGGAAGATATATATTTCCAGTCGCTATCTCCCCCCCCCCCCCATCTTCAAACAAAAGGAAAAGAAAAAGCCGAGAGAGCGCCTCGTGAGGCAGAGTTATTTTTCCAGACTACAACAACAACAGTTTTTGCCTGTATCACAGTTCGAGCTTCCGATCATGACCCTTCAACCTTACCCAGACGACGGATATTTTTTGACAGATTATCCGGCTAGGTTGTTGATCGGATTCACAGATAACGATTGAAGCATGGGAAGATATATTTTTTCAGTCGCTATCTCCCCAACCCTCACCCCCCAACTAAAAAAAAAAGAAAAGAAAAAGCCGAGAGAGTTCTTCGGAGTTTTACGTTTTTGACCTCTGACTTTGAATTTGACTTCTCACTTCCGACTCGCATCCTGGTGAATGACACTCGTCCTTTATCTTTTTGCCGATTCAGAGATTCTCGAGGAAGTTTCCAATTATACTATCTGGAATGCGAGTTTTTCTTTCGTGAAAATTTATTTTTTATGAAAGCGCAGGTTTGTCTTCGTCGCATACCCAGCGGCCATCTGTACCAGCGCGAAGCTATAAGTACACGCGCGAATTTAGTACCCTCGAATAAAGAGACCCGGTGGAAGCGCTGCAAAGGATACACACCTTTTGTGACGTAAGCATTCATTTGTGTCCAAAGAAAAGATTCAATATTTCGTCGGGAACCATGACGATCCCTATTGGAAATACTATGAGTCGTGGGTTCCCCATATGACAATTATTTGGCGGGAGATTTCACGTTGCGCTCCTAGACCTCCGTCTGATCGACGGAGGTAAAAATACAATAGAATTAATTTTGGGTTTTTAGTCCTCAGCCCTACGGGCTCAGGAGTATTGTTGTGGCCCTAGCAGTGTGTCTGTCCAAGCCGTATCTCGAAAACTATTGCAATGGAGTTCCTGAAACATACAGGTTATGATCCTTTTATTTTTTACTTGTGCCTTTGAAACTTTCAGGTCTAACCGGTCAATAATTATTTTTTCACATTTTTTTTTATTTTTGTACCATTTTCCAGTCTTCTAAAAAGGGATCTCCAAGTATGCATACATTAGGCCTACTTTCATACTGATTTACATACTCTTACTGGCATGTAGCCTATCAAGAGCTCCATAGTAAAGTTGTATGTCTGTCATTGGTTTATTCAGTGTAGTGCAGGACTCACTTGCATATTCAGTAGTACAAGGCTGCTATCAAAAATAATTTTTTATGCATTTATTTATGCATAATTGATAGGTTTTGAAAAATCATTATAAAATTATTTTTGGATCAGAAAATAAGTTTTGGGATATTTGGGGAATTGATAAAAAATATATTTTCCAGATATTTTTTTATGTTTTTTCAAAATACATTATTGATGTATTTTCAGAATGCATTTTTGGGGGTATTCGAGGAAATTGATAATAAATGCATTTTCAATATATTTTTTATATATTTTCAGAATACATTATTGACGTATTTTCAAAATGCATTTTTTTTTGTATTCAAGGAAATTGGTAATAAATACATTTTCAATGTATTTTTTATATGTTTTCCAAATGTATTATTTATTCATTTTCAAAATGCATTTTTTTTTTTTGCATTGGAGGAAATTGATAATAAATGCATTTTCACTATATGTCCCATATGTCTCCACGAGAGAGCTTTGATAAGATATTAATTTATGAAGATCAGTATTATTCAGTATACTATGTGGGATCACAAATATCAGGAATACCCATCAATCCAAGAAGATAAATAAAACATAAATAAAGCCTCTTAGCTGGCATACACAGTAAAAGATTTCCTGGTTTCAGATCTTGATCTGTATGACTGCCTCATAACAAATTACATGAGGTAAGCTTTGCGCACTTCAATATTACATCTTTCTGTAAACCAATATGAACCCGGATCAGTCTTACAAGAATCTCTATATGGATGTAGTATTTAGGATCATAAAATGATTCTGTAATTTGAAATACACTAGCAAGCATGTGAAGCAGGCAGGAAAATGTGTCCTCACAACTGAGTATACTGTGAATATCTGCTTGAATGCAACATTTGAGTTGATAAAATTTCAAGCTGTAACTTTGAGATTTAACATTTAAGGAAGTAGGAAATATAAAAAATGCTAAAGTCATTGCATGATCGATGTTCCCTGTAGAGTCAATAGTAGTAGGTCTTCGGTCATTAATTTGTCGATCCTGTTGAATTCCCAATCATCAACTGATCATGTTCAATCAGAATGTTGTGGTCATCAGATATACTGGACCGAAATATACACACTTTTAAGTTGTTGCACTAAACGGTCATGTTGGTTTTCTGGAGGAGGCAACCTGTTGGTATCCTGATTGACAGCAGAAATGGAGAGATGTTAAAGGACTGTTTTCACAAGTATATGCATGTATCAGAGGTTTCCGATGAATTTTCCCTCAGCAGCTAGGATTCATCCTCATTTCTCATGTAGTATGAACAGGAAAGGATCTGGATTTTCAAAACGTCTTGCTCTGGTTCTGTATTTACATGTAGTCACATCGCCTGTTATACCCAGCTGAAAGATAAATAGAAGTCTTAGGTGACACAAGACAAAATAGGAGCAGTTTATTAGCACATGAACAACATGGTTGGTAATAAAACATCCATAGATATATTTTTGGAGATGGATCAGCATTGACTTGGTTGGTATTATACATTATTCAGATTATATATATTTACCATTTTTGGCATACTCTATTATGAAGGGTACAAAAATCACAGTCCTATCCCGGCCGAAAATCGTCAGGGTCTTCGTTTTATAAACGCCCATGTGTTTTGATAGGGCCATTGATAAAACGAAGACCGAAGATGGAAGACCCTGTATGCAGCAATACCCAGGGCGGACGTTATTATCGAGTTATAATAGATCGGGAATTATCGTCCGCTCTGGGCATTAAAAGCGGACCAAATTTCCCGGCGGACCTTGATTACTGCATCCCCTCACCCCTGGGCCCTCACAGCTCTACCCCGGCCGAATAATGTCAGGGTCTTCGTTTTATAAACGCCCATGTGTTTTGATAGGGCCATTGATAAAACGAAGACCGAAGATGGAAGACCCTGTATATGCAGCAATGCCCAGGGCAGACGTTATTATCGAGTTATAATTGATCGGGAATTATCGTCCGCCCTCGGCATTAAAATCGGACCAAATATCCCGGCGGACCTTGATTACTGCATCCCCTCACCCCTGGACCCTTACAGCCCTACCACGGTCGAAAAATGTCAGGGTCTTCGTTTTATAAACGCCCATGTGTTTTGATAGGGCCATTGATAAAACGAAGACCGAAGATGGAAGACCCTGTATGCAGTAATACCCAGGGTGGACGTTATTATCGAGTTATAATCGATCGGGAATTATCGTCCGCTTTGGGCATTAAAAGCGGACCAAATTTCCCGGCGGACCTTGATTACTGCATCCCCTCACCCCTGGGCCCTCACAGTCCTATCCCGGCCGAAAACCGTCAGGGTCTTCGTTTTATAAACGCCCATGTGTTTTGATAGGGCCATTGATAAAACGAAGACCGAAGATGGAAGACCCTGTATGCAGCAATACCCAGGGCGGACGTTATTATCGAGTTATAATAGATCGGGAATTATCGTCCGCTCTGGGCATTAAAAGCGGACCAAATTTCCCGGCGGACCTTGATTACTACGTTATTATCGAGTCCACCCCTGGACCCTCACAGCCCTACCCCGGCCGAAAAATGTCAGGGTCTTCGTTTTATAAACGCCCATATGTTTTGATAGGGCCATTGATAAAACGAAGACCGAAGATGGAAGACCCTGTATGCAGTAATACCCAGGGCGGACGTTATTATCGAGTTATAATCGATCGGGAATTATCGTCCGCTCTGGGCATTAAAAGCGGACCAAATTTCCCGGCGGACCTTGATTACTGCATCCCCTCACCCCTGGACCCTCACAGTCCTATCCCGGCCGAAAACCGTCAGGGTCTTCGTTTTAAGACCGAAGATGGAAGACCCTGTATGCAGCAATACCCAGGGCGGACGTTATTATCGAGTTATAATAGATCGGGAATTATCGTCCGCTCTGGGCATTAAAAGCGGACCAAATTTCCCGGCGGACCTTGATTACTGCATCCCCTCACCCCTGGGCCCTCACAGTCCTATCCCGGCCGAAAAACGTCAGGGTCTTCGTTTTATAAACGCCCATGTGTTTTGATAGGGCCATTGATAAAACGAAGACCGAAGATGGAAGACCCTGTATGCAGCAATACCTAGGGCGGACATTATTATCGAGTTATAATAGATCGGGAATTATCGTCCGCTCTGGGCATTAAAAGAGGACCAAATTTCCCGGCGGACCTTGATTACTGCATCCCCTCACCCCTTGGCCCTCACAGCCCTACCCCGGCCGAAAAATGTCAGGGTCTTCGTTTTATAAACGCCATGTGTTTTGATAGGGCCATTGATAAAACGAAGACCGAAGATGGAAGACCCACTTGAGGGTTTATAAAACGAAGACCGAAGACCCACTTGAGGGGCTCTTTGGGGGAAAGGTCTTTGTTTTGGGATCTTCTGTCTTCGTTGTATAAACACCCCACAAAAACTGTTGCAATGTTATTTGACAGAATGACTTTAGCTCTACCTTATTATTGTTCTCCAAATTCACATACATTAATTTTGCTTGGTACTGGTAATTCATTATCCTTTCAATCCATTCTGGGGTCTCTTGTGATAATTGTATACCATTTGGATTATTAGCAACAAACAAAAAATTAAACACAAGAATGTGAGTCTGTCATAGATGACAAATGAAAACGGTAGATGGTGGTACCACTTATAATAGAATATGACTTTTGCAAATTATGGAAACATGATTTCCCCTCTTGTTCTCTCACGAGAATACATATCCCTGAACATCTGGATTTGCACAATGCAAACTATCCAGTCAGATTCTGTAATTGTTCCTTCCTGATTGTCAATTGGTCCAGTTAACCAATTAACTGAGCGAAGTAGCATTTGAGTAAATAAATAACAATCAAAGATGCCTCAAACCTAGATAAGGATTTTGGCACCCATGCTATTTTATTCTTCAATAATAATTCTAGTAAATTGTGACTATCCATATCACAGGAAAGACCATTATTCACATCAACCACATTCAAAAATTGAGAGAAAATGTGCTCAATGGTTTGTATTTATTTCAAAAATGCTTGCTGCAGCATGTTACAATTGTGAATTCATCCAGTGCACGTGGCACAATGGCAATGCTCACTGAACAGGTCACAAAAATATTTCCAGCTCATTTGTGATTATTTCGAACCCATTTGTCACAATTTTACCTGATTTGGTCATTTCAAAGCATGTACTAGCCAATGAACGTGCGAGTTTGTGACAGAGATAGCGAAAATGTACAATGCATTGTAGACACATTTTTTGCTGGTATGTCCTCTACTACAGATTCGAAGGCAAGCCCTGTTAAAAACTCTTCCGGAAACTCCTGATAAGCTGAATGATGAACAAATCTTACAGCTTGTTCTCAACCCAATTGAGAACTATGCGGACAAATGCACCCAAACACTACACCACATGTATAAAGTTCATGTCTCAACTCCTCCCAACTGAGCACCACATGGCTCAGAAACTCTTAGCGCTTGTAGTAAAATGCTATAGTGCTTAAATTATTTAATTTGTTAATAGTACTACGGTACTCCCTTTATAAATGTTGGCCTATGCTACATGTATCCGACCAATAAGTGCGTTGAATGAATGTGTATGTTGGGTGCTGTGTATATGCCGGTTATTTTCTGTATTTTTAATAGATAATTATGATCAGCGTCCTGGTTAACCGTGGGACTGCCATACTTTGTATTTTTTACAAATGGCGTGCAAATAAAGATTGATTGTATTGATGTCATTTATAAAGGGCCATAATTCTGTGGACAATGAGCTGAAAGGGTAAGAAAAACAGTCACATCTGTAAGGTGACCCTAGAGCATCTCTCTCATGTAAGTTATAGACAGTGGATCCAGCCCCTGTTTCATAATGTATTTTAAACAGGGAACAAGGAAGTAACTATGCTTATTAAGAAATGCTTGAAACAGGGACTGGACGGAACGTCACAAGGGAGCTAACTGCGCAAGAAAAATGCACAATATACTGTGCATTTTTTGTCACCAATGAAAACTCCGTATTTTTGACCCCGCCCCCAACTCAAAGGATTTGATTGGTTCGTTTATATATGCACGCTGGTAGCAAAGCGTTCATGAATAGAATAGTTTATTCAGCTGATCACAGCGCCCTCTAGAAGCATACAATCACAGTCTCTCCCCCCCCCCATCATTGACATTGATTATTCCCGGAAACAACACTTCATTTAACAATGTTAATAACATACGGAAACAGGGTGTATAAGTGTCTTCTGGCCACAATTTCAGTTCACTTGCGGGAAGCGATCGCCCGAGATGGTTCAATTCCACTCTCCTATTGACGACCGCTACCCGCAGTGGTCCGAAATCCCACCAAGCCCGGTCAGGCCGCCAGGTTGAGTGGAAACCGGGTCCATTCTCGACCTCAACAATGAGAATGACGTTACTACCATGACCGCGACTATGGGAATGACGTTACTGCCGAGACGTCACAGTGTGGCATTAGAATGAAATTGATACAAATGTTGCGACCGAAGGTAAAAACATGTCAATCGTCCAAACTAACCACGCCTCCAGATGGAATCTTTACACGATGAAAGCCCACTCGACACGATCTCGGACAATGTAGGACATTAGTGCCTCGTCCCGTACAGCTTGGAATCCATATTGACATCCATGTTGAAAGAATAAGATCACGCGGAAGCTCCGACCAGCGCATGTCAGCTGTATGACTTCCGTTACCATGGACACTGATGAAGATTAGCTCAAGAGGAAAAACCGAGAGAAACGCCTCAAATTAGAAGAGATTCTTCCCGGGTAGATCAAGGGAATGTTCATTTCATTTGGATGTATATTTTATCTCCCGATAAGAGAGAAATACAACGAGGACTATGTGAGGGGAAACACATCCTACAGCATGTGATGTGCCATAACGTGCGGCAGATCACGGTTTACAGCTGAGAGCTGTAAAATCCTTACACCATTAATACGCGAGGTATTATGACTTCACGGAATAAGCCGAGCAGTCGCGAATGGACGAAACCCATCAAATCGTCCAGTCTCTATTTAAAAAAAAATTCATTTTTTTTTTTCGTTTTTTTTTTTCATTCTATTTATTAAAGATTATTTTATTATTATTAAATAGTACCTATGAAATAGAGACTCATCCAGTCTAATGTAAGTTACTGATATATGGACTGGATAAGCTTATCTTGGCATTTACGATAAGGCGGAATTCATTGAAATATTTTAAGGGGTAAAATATGTGACAATGCACATCTCTGCAAGGTACTGAGAATCATCTAAAGAAAGACGTGTAAACTTGATCAAATAGTAGCCGAGACAAGTTTGGACATACCGACAGACTGACATGTAATTTGACACACGAACATCCCATTCCACTCTAATGGGCAGGTGGAAGAAAGGGAAAAGCATAATGACAGATGGGTTTATAACCTGCCCCGGACATACTTCCGAAGACTGCTGAAAGTATGCCTAACCTCCATCATATTCCCCATATCATGCTGTATTTTACTTGGATAGAATAAAACATGTAATATGAAACTGGTCATTACCATTGAAAGGGTTTCATACAAAACTTTTATTGATATATTTGTTTTCTTTTCCACAATCTTTCTTCTTTGAACAGAAATACACAATTCAAACAGGATTCCATAAACCGACGTTCAGGACATTCGATATTTAAAAAAAAACAAAACCTGCAATTATTATTTAGATTATCTCTCTCTAACACATGAGATCATTTTTGTTAAATAAATTTTTGCTTAGGTGATATTTTAGCCTCCAAAACATCCCACCCTGGCATGCCTGGGTTACAGCTCCAATAAGATTAACATTAATTAAGGAATTACAGATAAATTGCCATATTATGATATATATATATATTCCTGGTGAATGTGACGATTTTCTGATATCATCGGAGGATGCATAGTTCACAAAACATCTAAGTTTCAGAAATAGTTGACTAACTGAAATCAGTTGAATTACGGAAAACGACCATTAAATCTTTTGTACCCAGTTGCACGAGTTCTTGGCAGCTGATGGAACAGCAGACATATTGTTCTCCGCTCTCGTTATCGAGTTAATATCCAGGATATAACGTTTAACCTTTTTATTACCATATTTTTATCAACACTTGCCAGCAAAACTGTGATTTCAAATTTTTGCGAAAACTAATTCAAGGGAATCAACAAATTCACATAAAGTTTAAGCAAAATGTTATGTATAAGAATGTGACTTTGGCCCATTTTTTATGTTGTGATGTGTGTATTTCTCAAATAAAAAGTTATTTTCCCCAGGTAAAAGTTCAAAGAGTCCATATTGTGACTGTTATTTATGACCAAATGTAATAGTTCCTGATCCTTAAGTTGTCAGATTTTTCCCCTGTTTTATCATGGGCCAAAGTCACCCCATGGATGGGGGTGACCAGGGATTCCTTACCATGGTTCATGGCATTCATAAGTAAGGCTTAGACAGAGTCAACCCCCCCTATAGGAGTGAGTTTGGCCATGGACTCTACAATTTATTGTAGAGTCCATGGTTTGGCCCACAAGTGGGTTTAATGTAAGACTTGTTTGTCCATGGTATGGACGTCTCACATGTTGTAAGACATGTTGGTATCATGACGTTGATTTGTCTACGAAACTATCTTACATGTTTTCGGGAGTGGACTCGGGTGTGTTAACATGACTGTATTGCATGTACAGCTCAACTCAGGAACTCAGACAAACACAGTATATGTGATATGGATGAAATATATTTTAATCAATCAATCCATATAAATTTTGTGTATAATATTGCAGATAAATGAGATGGTTTCAAGTTTGGTACTTTGATAATTTCGTAATAATTTTAGTCTGCCCGAAAATGACATGCCTGGTGGGCTGTCATCATGCTCTGGGTACAGCCAGAGCATGGCTAAAATGACATGCCTGGTGGGCTGTCATCATGCTCTGGATACAGCCAGAGTTGGGAAGAACATGACTGCTGTACCTGTTTACAAAAGATAAAGATGCAGACTGCAGCTCATGTCTTCCCTCAGTTGCAGTTGGAACAGAAGAGGACATGCACATATATACTTTGCATGATAAATACATAAGATTGTTGACATGTGGAACATACCCTCGCCACAACACTATACCAAAATAATCTTTGACACACTAAACATCTATGAAAACCCAGCCACTTCTTAAATGTCATATTTTGGACCATATGTCGATATGACACAGACAGAGATCAATAGAAAAGGCGTATGTTCTCAAATACTCTAGGACGTCGCGATGAAGCATATCCAACATGTCAACAAACACATATATGTTAGATCAATTGAACAAAAAGGCAAATAAAGTATTCAAATACTCTTACTTGAAATTATTCAAATCTGTTAATGTTTATAATTAACAAATCAAATCTTATAGTTTGAACATAGTATAAACATTAACTCAAAAGAATCCATGACAAACAATGTATTGAGATCTGCTGTGTCAATAAATACCCTAAAGCAAAAGAGTTAGGCAGGCAATGCCTCCATGGAACAATACACATTACAAAGGGAGAATTCAAATCCCCTCTGAGCCTAAAATATAACATAGAATAAACCTAAACACTGATCAATGCATGGTAAAGCAAGTTACCTAAACCGATCAGTAACAAACATCACCCAAACAGTGCAAGATTCGTCTCTAAAATTTAGATTATGCTCAAATATATGGCACCGTTAACGAGAGATCCTGAAGGATCTTGGCGCCCACCATTATCCGATAATTGTAAGCTAATAACAAGAGGATCTTTTTGTCCATTGTTGCTAAGAACAAACCATTGATTTGTACATGTAAGTCATTTTTGTTCTTGACATGGTACATGCCGAAATAAGGTCATCGTGGAGTTCGAAATGGTATTGTGCACAATGTGGCTGATTTTACGTACATGACAGGGTCATCAAATAAGGAATTAAAAGACTCTGGGACAATTTTGATGTAGGATTTATATATGTGCAAGCAGTTTTTCTGTTTATATTTTATGTCAGTTGAAAGTCAAACCAGTCGGTAGGGCTTACTTCCTTAACATAGTGAAGTGAATGTTTTGTGAAACAATGTTCTTTGCGAATGAAACATTTAAAGTTAATGAAAGTTCATAGACAATGTCTTTGAAATAACTGTTTTAGTGGGGGAGACCGGGGTAATAGTTGAACGTATAACACATGTGACATCAGGGCTTCGTGTTTAGCGCGAGTGATAGCTCACCTGCACGCAAACACTCGCGTAAATTCATGTCACGAGAGTGATTTTAGCTCACGTAAACTGTCACATTTTATATTGTATTATATTGCAATCACTCGCCTGACTTTTAAATACCCTTTCCTAAATATTTTGACATGAGCTATTTTAGCTCGCACACTAATTCTAAACACGAAGCCCTGTGTGACATCGAAACTTCTTCGCTGCAGTGCAATTTACTTTTGCAGTGGCAAAGACACAAAGTAGGTCTGATGTTAGCCAAGATATAAATATGAAGAAGTTGTTGTTCAATATGGATTTATTAAGAAATCATAAAGTCGGGGTCACCCTGTTGGCAAATGCAACGAGATGAAATGTCCGGTAACAAGGTTTGACTGTGAAATTAAAGACGACAAGTAGGTGACCATAGTTCATAGTCCATAGATTCATCCTGTACATAGGAGCACCTCCAATGCTAGGAGTGTTACACATGCATATATATATATAGAAGCGAAAGTCCATTAAGGCATATAAAAAATAAAGTACAGTATGCTGGAAGGTGTTGAACATCATTTGCAGTACTGCACGTGAAAGGTTACAGATGACATTACCGAGCGTTCAACAGTTCAGTTTGATGATGATGAAGAGTGTACAGGTATCGCCAGAGAACACTCATCACATTTGCGACACACCGAGGGTCGCTCAGACGAGATGAAGGGTCTATGATAAAGACAGATATATCATCTGGAGCCCTTGCATTGTGTGGAAGGTCTTCGAGGCACTCGGCACACACAGATTTTTAAATCAGGGCAAGAAATTTGTCTCTGGTGTCTTGAAGGGTGTCGCACGTGACAAGGAAATGTATGCTAGACTCAGGAGCCTCAGCTGAATGGGGAGGGCTTGGACATGTGTTACACCCGTAGAGACGGAGGATATCGCAGGATGAGGTTTTCCAGTTGGAAAGCAGCCGAGGGTCATACAATGTATATCTGAAAGAAGGATACATATTAAATTTTTGAATGTGAATAAAAACACTTGCTGCATAATAGACCGTAATGGCGACCTGTGTACCAAATTTGAAGAAAAAAAATCTGTTAATTCCGGGGAATTTGTGAAAACTCTCCTCAAGAAATAGATGCTGTTATATATTGGTTGAGACTATGGAACTTCTCACTTTTCGCAACTGATCCATGTATGACATGTCAGTGATTGAGAAGGGAATAATTATCTTTTAATTTGTTTTTCTGGCTATAACTTACCATTACTGAAGACGAAATTTTTTTTGCAATGAAATATATGGGAATTACCTGATGATGGTCATGTAATAGAATAAAGAAAGGTTTGTACTCACTTGTCAGAAGATCCTCCAACGATTAAGTACAGGAATCGACTTCTTGTCACAGAATCCTGGCGATCCCTATCTCTTCTTGACGATACCCACTGCAAGGCATCTTGGTGATGCCAAAGTCAAGGCATCTTGGAAATGCCCATGCAGGCCACCCATGGGCATTGGTTGAACGTAACTCAAGGACTGGCTTGAAGTATGTGCCAGGAGCCTCGAGTCAATTTTCCGCATTTTTCATAGTTGTAATATGGTGCTCAAAAGTGACAAAAATCACACTAATTTGGTCATTAGGTATGAACGGGGATCCTTTAATGGACGCCTGACTATAGATTCAGGGAGTAGATGCTTAGAATTATCGATGTAATAGAATTCATATAGTAAATTTCTTGTATCCTCTAATTCGTTCTTGCTTTCGTGTAGAAATTCGTTCTTTTTTCATGTGATTGTTGTCATATTTGCTGAGATATATGTTGGCTGATAAAGAGACGACTTTCAATGAACAGATGTAAATGTACAGAATACAAGTCCATGGTTAGACCAATAAGTTGGTATTACGCCAGCCTGCACACACTTTTCATTGGTGTAGACGTGGTCGAGTAATGTCCCATTTACAGTTGTGGGTTCAGTGATTAACTGGTGAAGTCCTAATTCCTGTTCCATGAATTGTACAAATGTAGTATCTTTCTCCAGCAAGTTCATATTGAAATCTCCAAGAAAGAAAGTCGGTTTATGTGTATTTATCAATGGCTGGATATTGTTGCGTACAACGTGTTCTAGTTGTATATCTGACAGTTTTGGTGTTTTGTAGATGAATATCACTTGAACATCATTTCTTTTGATTCGTGCATTTATGAAGATAAATTCAACGTTATCATAGATGTGAGAATTGATCTTCTTCCTTTATGTATGCGACTAGTCCATGAAATGGTCTGGTCATGTTGGATGACCGAGCTTCATCTAATCTATACGTTTGAAACCCTGGCAGCTCATACTGATCAGCTTTGTCTGTATTTACAAGACGTGTCTCACAAATTCCAATTAAGTCTGCATTGTGTACATTTGGATCACTCTTGATATCGGCTATATGTAAATGCAGGGATCTAGCATTGTTAAACAGTAGTTTTACCTGGGAGTTGTCAATACTGTACAGAGGTGTATAACACAACTGAAGTGGATTCTTGTAAAGCCTTTCCATTTCTTGATGTACCTTTTCATCCACTTTCAATGCTTTCTCATTGAAGTCAAGAATGTGCAAGTTTGCTAATTTGCGAACTCGAGACAGTGCAACATAATGAACATGTGGTGGTTTATAACTGGAGCTTAGATCTACAACAACTTCATCAACTGTGGCACCTTGTGCTTTGTGAACAGTCTTAGCTGCGGCTGGGGCAAGTGGAAATTGGATTCTTTGATAAGTTTTTTTGTTATGAAGAAATGTCCGTTTTGTTTCAAATACTGGTGTCCATTGCTGATCAATATCTGTATAATAGAGATGTTTGTATTGTTTTCTTCTTTTGCTACCAATGTTTGTATCGGTAAATAGAACCCATACAATGGCTGGTCTCTTAGATGTTCCTTTGTACTCGATGAGTTTCAGAATTGCTGATGCACCATTTGTCAACCCATCATCGACCTCAACATTGACTGTTACATCATATGTCATGTCAACCGCAAGTTTCAGCACACTAGGGAGGTTTCCAGTTTGGCTGAGTTTGTCTTTCTTATTAATTTCTTCTACCAAGTGAATCTTAATCTCTTTGTTCATGTTCACGGGGGAAATAATATCCGTATCTGCGAAGACGTCTACTTTTATAGTTTTCAGATCTTGAATCAATGTGGTGTTGAAGTTATCAACTTTCTTGTTCTCTGTGAATAAATGCAGAGCTTTCCTTGGATAGTCTGCAGACGTTGTAGAAATCATGCGAGATGTGATAATTTCTTTATCCGTTGGTAGGAGTTGATTGAATCTTAACCTGTTTAACATCTCGGCAAATGGCAAGTCATCTTTTTGTCTCATGATTTCGGTGAGTTCAAATATTTGGAAATGATTTTTCCATAAATTGCTTGCTAGGCCGACGGACAAATCAGAGAAGATCCATGAATCTGCTACAGGACATAATTGATAGAAGTCTCCAACAGCTATTATACTTATCCCTCCGAAATCTCGTTTTGTACCAGTTAGTTCTTGCAGTCGGTCATGCATGAAAGCGAAAAGCTTGTTACCAACCATGGAGATTTCATCGATAATGATAACAGCAAGGTCTTTGTAAGTTGTTCGAAATGTATTTAGCTCATCACTGTACATATGCTGCTGTGTTTGGAACATTTTTCTTGTGGAAAGCAGAGGCTATTGTTACCCCATTGATGTTGTAAGCTGCCTTTCCTGTGAATGCTGTTCGTAAGATCTTTATAGTATCCGGGTCATCTCCATCTTTGGAATTTAGAAGTCTATGTAGTGTTTGGTACAGAGCTTGTATTACTACTGATTTTCCAACACCCGCTCCTCCCGAGAGGAATGCGTAAAGTGGGTCGGTCCTTGTAGAAATCCATTGTATAACGTGATTGAAAAATTCTCGTTGTTTAATGTTAAGAGATCGGAGCAAAGCCCGGTATTCATCATCTGGAAGCAGTACTGAATTTGTTTCAACGGATACAGAGGCAGCAGGTAAATCAAGATCTTGACCAATATCTGCTGTGCTCTGGGATTGTGTCGGGGGAATAAAGTGGATAAAGTCCTCTGTCTGACTGACTGGTAGATTGCTCAGCATCTTCTGCTTGCACTTGTTCAGTGTTAGGTGCTAAAGTGTCAAACTCTGTGGAAAGGTCTTGTTCAGCTTGCTGCCTAGCTAGATCTAATTCTTCAACATGGTGTTCGTATTTCTGCAGCAATGGTAAAATGTCTGCACTTCTATTTTGGTAATGACCTTCATATGTGTCATATCCACCTTTAAGATCTTTGTTTTCGTCTCTCCATGGCATGAACAGAAGAAGTTTTTCTCTGTAGAAGTTCTCAGAATTTGTACTCCTGCTGTATCTTACATATCGTATTACCTTTGGGTTCCTCCTTTTTCTGATTGTTATGCCATCTCGCAATTTCATCACAATATTTGTATCACCGAACTCTGTATCACTGTCGGTCTCAACGTTATTGTCAGATGAGGGTAAATGACCTTTATCATCATCATTGCATTCAACTTCAAAAGTAGGTTCCTTTTGTCTATACTTCACTTCTAACTCGGAAACATAATCAGCGAGGCAGTATTTTTCGATTTTTTTTGGTCTTTTTGCATACCTCTTGATGATGTTGTCAGATTCAATGTCTGTTGAGTCATCTGGAAGCTGTTCCAGCTGTTCTTCGGTTTTTAAGAGAAAAACTCGCTGGTCTGGAGGAGATGTATTGATGAATATTACTTCACGAGATGCTCGTGTCAGTGGCATCTGCAACACGAGATATGATGCTTCTTGGGCACTTATTTCAACAAAATTGAGGAACTGGTTTCCAATATGTCGAACCTGCCTCTTGAGATCCATGTTTCCCTCTGTTGCTTCTTTAGATGCCTGTTCTAGCATAGTACTCATACCTCGCTGTGATTTGCTGATATAGGAAACAATGTACATTGCACAGGCATAGGGATCAAGTACAAATTGTATGTCCAGATTTGCTCTCCATGCACTAAGCACAACTTTATTGTAATAATTCACACGCATCTCCGATGGTTTTCTTTTCAAAAACACCTTGGGCCTTTTGAGAGAGCTTCGTATGCATTTAATATATTCTGATTCTTCCATTTGCACAACATCTTTTAGAAATTGTTCATATGACATATCACATCCGTCCTTGAACTCGTTCATTCTAGCATGTATTTCTGAGTATTTTTTCCTGTACTCCTCGACATCATTTTCTAGTGGTTCTAAGACCATTGTCTTTTGAAGTGGTGGAAGGGGAAAGCCAAATCTACAGACAGATCTACCACCTTTCTTGCATGTTTTCGAATGTTTATGAATCTGGAGTTTAACCAAGTCTCGTAGGTCTTCCTCGACATCTAGGGAACAAGTCACATATTTGTCAACATACTGAACAATGTCGTCTTCAGAATCCACATTATATTTTGGTGCTTTCTCTGTCCATACTATCATGTGAGTGTGTGGCGAGCCTCGATTTTGAAATTCAATGCGTTGGAATGTATCAGTAACAGTTCCAATTGGAGAGTGTTCACTTTTAAGTACAGTGTTTACAAATACTTGCACTCTGTGGTCAAAGTACCTGGACGTTGTTACAGGGTCTTTTTGAACAAGTTTGACTTTGTCAGACCATGTCATATTTTCTATGTCTTTATCGGAACATGGCACACCAGCTAAGACAGCTAAAGTTTTAAGTAACTCTGTCCAACGAGTATCAGCTGAAGATAATGACATAAACCATGTTGGGAGACCTAATTGTCTAATCATAGCAAATACATCCTTTTTTCTTGAAGAAAGGTATGCTGGAGAATTACGAAGTGTTCTAAAAATGTAGTAACCTTCGTTCAAGTTAACTATCTTGTCAGCAATTTCAGGGTTTCGCGCTTCTTTTGCTGTAATTTTCTTTCCTTCACTTTTCTTCCTTCGAACAGCTAAGTTCACTTTATCAACCACTTGTTTCCTTTGTATTTTGTTCAGTTTGAAAAAGAGATTTGGAACACATGTTGCGGCTCTTCGATCAACACTTCGTAGTTCCCATTTTGAAACATCACTGTAAGATACAGGTACATGCCGGTCATTGTTTTCTAATCTTTTCTGTCCACAATATATAGTTGGAAAAGAGAGTACTTCGGCATCTTTATCATGATAAATGCTAAGTGGTTGTTGTCCTTCGCCAGGTGCTAAAACTAGGCCTTTGTTGGTATCAAGATTTGTTTGGTCGATGAGTGTGTCAGAATTGCCTTGAATGCGATCATCTTCATGGATTTCGATAAATGTATCTTGGTTTTCTAACTCGTTTTCAGGATCAGTAAATGCTTCTGAATAAACAATTTCAGATCGTCTACCATCTGCAGTGTCTGAACAACGTGTAAATTCGTCTAAGTTTTGTGGTCTTGTAAATTCTTGAACAATTTCTTGAGCACTATTGGTAGTCTCCTTAACCCAATTCTCATCAATTGCCAGA
>JAVTVY010050137.1:0-22464 GCA_036873755.1 Hanleya hanleyi | reverse complement strand
AATGGAAGCCGAAATATAGAATATTACATCACAATGACTTCCATTTTCGGAGTTACTTTTATCGGAGTTTATGTGAAATTGATCTGTGGAAACAATGAAAGGTAGTCCTATAATGAGGGAAGTTGCACACGTTACGCTAACCATGTGTTACCCAATTAATTTCCGTCCAATTAGACACTATACAGTAGGTGCTCATCCAACCTTGACTTAACCAAAATAGTTGAATTTTGCTCTTTATCTTGATACATAATTCCTTCAATACGTCAGTTCGAGATTCCAGATGAACACCATCACCACCATGTTAATTTAACCAGCATAAAGAAAGCAATATGATACCTTCTTTAACATGGTATTGTTGGTGTTGCGTTTTAACTGCAAACTGACCTGTTGAGAATTCGATGGAAAAAGGGGCCAGTGGAATGAAGTCTAGGCCTACATACCCACAGGGGATTAAGGTCAGTTTGTACAGAACATACATGTACCTAGGGGTAAATAGAGATTGATTTAGTGTTATGAGTGAGAAGGGCTGGACATCAAGGTTGATGATGGTTATGTCACAAGTTAGGATAAGACAAGACATGTATTACACTTTCTGGACATCCCACAGGTTGACTGGTGGAGTACAAGATAGGAAAAGATTATAAGATATGTTGCTCTTGTGAGAAAAGCAAACAATGGCCTGCAAAGGTGATAATGCTATGGTAGAGCATGTCTCACATATACACCTAACCAGCTAAACTGTATAATTTTCTCAGCAGAGTCCAAGCTTTGGTAAAGTGACGATACCAGTCTGCCATACTTTAGAGCGTATCAATCTCATATTTTGTGGGAAAACAATGAACAGAGTAATATGTAATGCAGATAAGGGATCAAATATATGCCAAGTGACTATAAGTGACTAAATATAGATATACAAAAGCCTTTCAACCACTAAGGATCCCCAAAACTCATCTCTGTGGAACTACTTTCATGCAGCGTAAGGCTATCCCGTGAGTCGGTTTGCACTTTTGTCCATTCCCTACAGCATTCTAAAGAGCCTCTGGCTGACGCCAGATCTCAAAAATTAGTAATTTTTATTGATTTCCTGATTTTTAGGTCACACTGACCTTTGACCTTGATTCTGGGGTCACAGCGACCTTGACTATGGACCTGGATCTAAATTTCGGTACATGACGAAACGAATCCCCGTAATTTCTCAATGGACTCAAAAATCATGATTTTTAACAATTCCACGATTTTGGGGTCACAGTGACCTTGACCTTTGACCTTGACCTACATTTTGGTAGGTGACACATTGTGTCCCCCTAATGTATCTACTGGCACAAAAAAATGTTATTTTTAATAATTTCCTGATTTTGGGGTCACACTGACCTTTGACCTTGACCTATTTTTTGGTATGCGACACTTCATTTCCTCCTATTGAATCCACTCACAAAAAAATTAGAAATTTTTAATGATTTCCTGATTTTTCAGTCACACTGACCTTTGACCTCTGACCTCGACCTACATTTGGTATGCAACACATCGTTCCCCCTAGGGCATCACTCCCCAAAAATTAGAACTGTAGATAGAAAACTGTCAACGATCAATGATTTCCTGATTTTAGGCAACAGTGACCTTTGACCTCTGACCTCGACCTTAATTTTGGTACGCGACACATCGTCTTCACCTGGCGTATCCACTCACAAAAATTTGCAACTGTGGATAGAAAACGTTCACAGATGTAGACCGGACACGAACACTTCAGTGATTTCCTGTTTTTTTAGGCCAGTGACCTTTGACCTCTGACCTCGACCTTCATTTTGGTACGCGACACATCGTCTCCCCATAGGCTATCCACTCACCAAAAATTAGAACTGTAGACAGAAAACTGTCCCAGATATAGACCGGACACGGACAGACGGACGGAAACCGCCATCACATAATACGTCCGCCTTTTGGCGGGCGTATAAAAACCGTCGAGTCATTTTGATTCTATTGTCCAGAAAAAAAAAAAACTTGGGACAGACAGTACAGATGGACAAGCCGAGTGATCGTGGAGACCCCACTAACAACAGGGACCCCAGAGGTGTAAATTTTCCACGGAAAGTCAATAGGGAGTAGTTCTGAATATTTAGATTGAGAACGACTTACTTACCTCTTGACTTGTGATCTTGTCCAGTATCTTTCCTGTAGGTGTACCAACTAGTGCTAGAATACGAGTCAACTGGTCTATATCTGAGCCCGGAGTTAACGTCAACGTGTACGTATGTGTAAGGGTTGGGGTAACAATTTAAAGTGTAACTGTGGTACTTGTGTAAGTGTATGTCATATTCAAGATAAAGATATGAATAATAAAACGTGCTACCATGGGAGAGAAATCTTCTTTTGGCATCAGAGATGACATTTGTCAGGACGTCGCAGCAATGCAGATAATGGAACACATTTGCAACAATATTGCATTGTGACGTGGTTAATGGTTCCATAACAATGTAACAAGTTGCGACATGCTTGTGGCGCTGTGCACTACAATAACATTAACAACATTGAAATTGTATAAAATTGAAGTAGTAAAACAAGAAGCAGGATATAAATCCTATAATTTGGAAAAGTTATCTTGAATATGATGTAAACTTGCAAAAGTACCACAGTTACACTTTAAGAAGAGCCACGACTATAACTGTAAAGGCAAGAGGCCATTCAATATGAATATTATAAAACAAGCTCGTTTTGTATGTTGCCAGCTTCAGTGAGTTTTGAGTTCTAATGACGCCACGACATAATTGGGTGAGCAAAATGAAGTTGATGGAAATGTTACGAAGAGAGGCTCAGAGAACAATTTTCAATATCCCCTAAATTAAGGACTATCTAATATTATCAGGTTGAGCTGTCTTTGGTCGAAAATTGGAAGCAGTTGAATTTATTAGAGTAACTGATTTATTAGAACGATCTAATAAGTATGAGTGTTGTGAAACTCGTCTGAACTTAGCGAGATAAGGATACGATCTGTGCCTGGAAATAAAGGTTTTCCAGTCAACATCTCCGCCATAATACATCCAACAGACCAGATATCCACTACAAGGAGAAGATCAATGATAAATAGTTTATATACTGGACAAACATTGCAAATAATAAAAGTATTGAATCTGGGAGAGAACCAGTTTTTAATGATATGTTTCGAGCAATGAGCTACTCCTGGCCATAAAATGTTGCATGATCTGATATGTACCTGTTGGTTTCTGACACATCTTAATTTCTTAGTATCACACATTTTATCATCACTTTTTATACCTGACATGCCTGCCTGCTATATAATGATGACAAACAAATAATGAATTCTTGAGATCTGCATGATTTTGGACCATTTCTTCAACTTCCTGTTCTAATAAATTTGATCAACTCCTAGTTTTATGGTGGGAAATATATCACATTTTTAACATGCTGAACCTGTTATATTGTCACATCTTTGACACACTATAACAGATCTATTGTTACATCTTTAACAATCAACCTGTTCTATTCTCACATTTCTGACACTCAAACCTTTCTATAGTCCAATTAGAAAAGGGTTTTATCTCCCTTGTTTCACTGGGAGCGTATTGGCTCAACCTGTTGTATTGTCACATATCTGATACACTCAACTTGTTCCATTGTCGTATCACTGAGATACTTCACCTGTTCTATTGTCACATCTTTGACACACTCAACCTGATCTATTGTTCTATTATCACAATTCTGACACACTCAACTTCTTTGAAACACTCAACCTGTTCTATTATCAGGGATAGGGATTTTTTTTTACCTTCACATGACATCTCGGCGCAGCATTGAAATGCCCGTTTCAATCCAGGGTCATGACATACCTGTTTGGGCGTAGTGCATCCAGTTGAGCATTATTTCTGGTGCCCTGTACCAGCGAGTGGCGACATAGCCTGTCATCTCTGACTCCGTCTGACGAGCCAGTCCGAAGTCCAGGATCTAAAAGGAGAATACATTATCATTATCAGATATCATGTTCTGGAAATTTTTCTATGCCTATCACATTTTTAATAAGAAAATCGACCATAGAGGTCCACGTCCCCCGCCAGCAGCACCAGTTATGGTGGATTGCATCCACCATAACTGGTTCTGCTGCTGCGGGGGACATGGACCTCTATGGTCAATTTTTTTGGTGACATCAATAATATCCCATGTCATTGAATAGAGGTATGATTTTGGAAATGGAGATATATCTGATGAGCCATGCATCCAGTGATGTAAGTCTTCCGGTTTTTGCCGGAAATCCGGTTTTTTGTTGAAACTTGGAAAAAAATCCGTTTTTATAGAAATTTAGATTCTCGTCCGGTTTTACCAGGAAAGTGTACTTGATGTCGACTAAATCGATATTTGAGCGTTCAAAAACGCATTTTTTTACCTGATCTTGATAAAGTATGTATTGTTACCATTTTTGATCCTCAAAATTGGATCCCGATCGTCTCTAGCGAAGAACCGACGTAGTCGCCATTTTTATAATGATTTGTCCGCCACGTGATACGGGAGACAACTCGGGAGACAACTAGAGTTGTCTCCCCTGTAGTACTGGCGCTCAAATCGCTAGCAGGCGAAACTATTATGGGATATTGCGTGGCAGTCTGAAGTGAAAATTGGAAAAATTGCGCCTTTTTTGCCGGAGTGAAAATCGAAGTGAAAATCATGAGCGTGTTACATCGCAGTGCCGACATAGACGTCAATGAGGTGGATAAGAGTATCAAAAATAAGTTTCGTTGGTCATGGCTGGAGGACAAAGACTGTCACGGGGATCACCTTTCAGACTACATAAGGAAACTCAATTTGCCAGGTTTGGCTGAATGTACCATTTGTAACCATTTGTAATGATAAGAGTACGTAATACGGCAGCTCAGGAAAAAAATCTTTACAAGCTCACGCAAAATCGGCAAAGCATCTGTCAAGACGCAAAAATAAACTGTCAAACCAGACACTGCCTGTATTATTCCATACAGGAGTCTCTGAATAAATTTACAGAAATTAATTTTCAAAATAAGTTTGCTTATTTCAGAATCAGAATGAGGGTGTATTATGAAACAGGTTTTGCTTGAAAAACAACACAAAAAAACGTAGTGGCTTGCCAATCACATTTTCTAATTTTATTTGCCAGAAATTGGCTCGAATGCATCTCCAGCCATCTAGGACCCCGGCCTAAAGTGCTAGGATAGTATTTTCAGGTTTTTTGACAAAAGTCCACTTACATCACTGCATGTATCTGACAGTAACTATGTTGCTTTTTATGCAGAAAGTGCATTTAGAAACTGTCATCATTAATGGCAGCCATCTTGGATTACGCAGGTAACTGAAACGCAATCACAACTGTCTTCTCACCAATGTCAAGACACTCTGCAAGTTTGAAGATGATCGGTTCAATGGTTCTCGAGTTATTGGTCGGACAAGAAATGTGTGAAGATCCAACTCCTGACAATCCAAGATGGTTGATGACGGCCATCTTGGATTACACAGATAACTGAAAATAAAATCAACCGTCGTCCCACCGATGTCGAGACAATCTCCAAGTTTGAAGTTTATCGGTTCAATAGTTCTCGAGTTATTGGTCGGACAAGAAATGTGCAAAGATACAACTGCTGAAATCCAACATGGCTAATGGTGGCCATCTTGGATTACGCAGGTAACTGAAAAGCAATCCCAACCATCCTCTCACTGATGTCAAGACACTCTGCAAGTTTGAAGTGGATCAGTCCAACGGTTCTCGAGTTATAGATCGGACAAGAGTGAGTGAGTGAATATGATTTAACGTCGCTTTCAACTATATTTCAGTCATATCACGACGTTGGGTCCTATTCCTTTTCACACCATGGAACCACACGGGTGGGGTCCTATTCTTTTTCACACCCAGGAACCCCATGGGTGCCTCAGTCGCCTCTAACGACAAGCTCTCTGAGGAGCTGAGGCTTATTCTTACCATGACCTGCGGTGTGCACGACATCCCAGGTCAATCCCGGAAGCCCCACAGGGCTGATTGGACAAGAAATGTGTAAAGATACAACTGCTGAAATCCAAGATGGATGATTGCGGCCATCTTGGATTACGCAGGTAAATGAAAAGCAATCCCAACCATTCTCTCATTGATGTCCAGAAACTCTTGAAGTTTGAAGTCAATCGGTTCAATGGTTTTCGAGTTCTTGGTCGGACAATAAATGTGTGAAGATTCAACTGCTGACAATCCAAGATGGTTGATGACGGCCATCTTGGATTAAACAGATACCTGAAAAGTAATCCCAACCGTGCCCTCACCGATGTCAAGACAATCCCCAAGTTTGAAGTCGATCGGTTGAATAGTTCTAGAGTTATTGGTCGGACAAGAAATGCGCAAAGATACAACTGTTGAAATCCAAGATGACAAACCAAATTTGAAAAGAATCCGTTCCGTTTTTCAAAAGTTATAATCCGGAAACAAAATTTTAACTTGGCCCCCAGGTGGCGCCACCTATAGGTCGCCATGAAAAACAATCCCAAGCGAGATCTTGAGGCGAGGTACCCACATAACAAATTTGAAAAGAATCTGTTGAGATTTCCGGAAGTTATTGGCCAGAAACGACCGCACACATGGACGGACGGACGAACCCCAATACTATAAACAAATATCTTTAGCCCGACAGTACACTTTTAGCGGAAATTCAAGTGAAATTGTTTAAACAAAAACCTGTTCTTCATATCTAGATTGTGGACTGATGATGCATATATGGAATTTTGAAAGTGAATAATCTTACCTTGAGTTCACAGTCCTCATTTACTGCAATGTTACTCGGCTTCAGATCCTGGACAATGTGAAAACAAGTGAACATGACAATACTGCATAATATCAAGTACATGTGTATCAAGAAAACACTTCAAATTTGCAAATATATTGGGAGATTAATAGATAAAATGAGTCAATTTTTAGATGTATATTTTTCGAGAAGTTCCAAACTTTTCATTAAATTGTTAACTCTGCCATGTTGAACAATTGCAACCCTTCAACAAAATACCGGTGTCTCCGATTTTCATAATTTGGCCACAAACTTTTTTTTATGGAATGGTCCGGAAACCTGATGACGTTAGCCCCTACATCCATAACAATAAAATCCCACTTCTATCACTTGATGCAATGCAGTCCCCTAACATCCATGACAATTAAATGGCTGGTTATACAATTCATTTAACCTATCAACTCCCTCATGTAATGTGACATCAACTTAATTGCCAGCGCGAGGTTCCTGCATGGACTGGCACAGTCAGGAGAGCAAGCTTTAATTTGGTGTATCAGGTTACAAAAAGGACTTCATGCTGTGTGGTATGTGTACTGTGCATTGACAATTTCATTATTTTCATGTTACATAAGCGATGCTACCATAGATGTCTGAATAAGTGATCAACTGACATGCAGATTTGTAAAAAACTGAGGAAATTATAACAAATAATGCAGAGACTGGTAACCATGACTTTGACATTGTGACTTTAGCTTTGACCTTCTGACCTCACAATTATTCTATGTACCATGGATAAGGTACATGTATGCCCAAAGTTTAGTGCTCATCCAAAACATTAAACATGAGAAATCACACAGACAGTAAGAACTTTAAAGACAGAGTGACGGATGGATGGACAGACATGTAACCAATCAATATAGTCAATTAAAATCAATCGTACTTGAAATTTGATCATAATCCACATCCCTGAACTGGAGTTATGATAGGAATAAAACAATTTTCCACATTTTCTGGCCTAGGTGACTCGAAGAGGGTGGGTGGGTGGGTGGTGTTGGTTTGGAATTTGGTTTAATGTCACACTCAAGGTTATTTCACTCAGATGGTGACAGCCAGTGCAGTTTTAGAGGTGGAGGAATCCGGAGTATGCAGAGAAAACCACCACCTGTCGGCAAGATATCGTGATCGCAATATATGACCTTAACATCCATGAACGAGTGTATTAAACCATGCCAAGATACTGTATCATGATTAGTGACGGCGTACAGACTGACGGTGTAAAGCTCTAGGAAGCACTTACCCGATGTATAATACCAGCCGAATGGATGTACTGAAAATAAAAAGCAGTAAACATTGAATATTAAAATATACAGATAAGTGTTAGCGAAGGACGCAAAATATATACATGTATTGAAATTACGAGAAAAACGTCAGAGGTGGTTCAAAATTTGGAGCCCAGCATCAGGAGCAAGTTTATTGTCAATTGTTGGTCAGTATGTAGGTCACTCACCCTATTATTAACATTCAAGTGAGTGAGTGAATCGAATTTAACGTCGCTTTCAACAATATTTCAGCTATATCGCGACGAACCAACTAAGCACCACCCAGCCAAGTTGCGTTTCTGCTACTCCAAAGAAGAAATCTTTGAAGCAGCATGGAACTAGACACCCTGCATTCACCCTCAAAACACCGAGGACAGTACACAAGACACAGACAGGATGCTTACATGGTGCAATCAAGACAAGTGATATTACAGTGCTAGACATCACATTATCAATTTCCTGTTGCTTCTCAGCAAAATGCATTGAAGCAACAGGAACCGGTGCCCACCCAACCACCCGCTATTAATATTCAAGTCATCATGGGAATATCAGTTAGAGAATCCATCAAATTCAGGAGAAATCAGTTGAACAATATTCAACATTTAAAAATCCACGATACATCTAAAGACTGCAAGCTTATGTCGCTGGTTTTATCCCTGGCGCAGATCGTTATTAACTTCATACTGATTGGCATGTTATTATCCACTCAGAAAGTAACCATATTCGAAAATGTTGGACAGCCTAAAGAAATAGGTCAGACAAGCGCTGCATGTCAACAGGTACACGACTCTTTGTGTGCCAGCGATTATTAATAGCGACATAAGCTTGCAGACTTTAGACAGGTCACAGATCTTCTCTAGTGACCCGGTTGGAACAATATTCTCAAAAACTTTTGTTAACATATTTGATACAGTCAAACCTGTGTATACCAACCATGCTTGCGACCAGATTATAGTGTCGGTTTTGACAGACGTCTGGTTCAATACCAAGGTTCATTATACTTTAAATATAAGTATTGTCCCCATGGATGGTGTCGGTAGTTAGAGGCTGGTCGGTGTACTCAGGTGTCGGTATTCACAGGTTTTACTGTACAGGTATTTCATCAACTTCCTGTTCCTCACACCCCACTTTCCCCTCCACCCCCCTCCTCCCAGGGCTTTAGATTACACTAATCACCCCTCTATTCAGAGCGGCAAATAATTTTAGGCAGGGAAATGCGCCCAAATTAGTGAAAATATTCCCCGAATTCTGTCAAAATAGGTGGGCTTTGGGTCAAATATGAGGCGTAATTGATGAGGAATCTCCATCAACATAACTGAACATTGATTCCCAATGCAAGAAAAATATTTAAAAAAAAAAAAAATAATAATAATTTTTTTTTGCTCTCTAATTTGGGCGCATCCTAATTTGGGCACAACGTTTAACGTCGTAACTAACGTGTAATCTAAAGCCCCTCCTCCCCACACAGTGACACACACCCAAACTAGAACTCGTGGACTTCGAAAGACTGCCGTTATCTGTGTGATTTTATGGTTTTGATGTTTGACTGTGATCTTTAGAAATACATAGTTTTTCCTATTTCCCAAAATTTGATCATGTGTATAGGTTGTGTTATGTGTAATGCTTTAGTTACCTTTGACAGTCATAACAGGATGAAAGGTACGAAGCACAATAATTTGATAATTTATCCCATTAATTAATTTGATGCTTCAGAGAAAATTTTAATGAAAATCAGAGCGTCTGAAGTCCACCGACATTGAAACTACTGATTTGGCTTGGAACCTTAACAGTCAGTACCCAGCATGGAAAGCAATCTCGAGTGATATCCTCGTTATCCACATACCAAATCTGCAAAGAATCCGTTCAGGTTTTTGAAAGTTACCGTCCAGAAGTAACTATTTTTTTAGTTGTCTTCCTGGTACTTCAGCTTGTCACCCCTTCTGAAATTTTTTTTTATCACCATACTGTCATGTATTCCAACTAGTTTCTCCATTTTTTTCATGCATTGTAGAATTTGAACACACGTTTTTCTTCCCTCGATCGGGAGACGTTGACGACACTGACAAATATATCTCCTTCCTCTAGCTCTGCATTGCCAAGATCAATGTCCTCACTTCATGATGTTGATCATCATCCTAACGCATGGCACGATCAAACGTAGAAACTTCTGCTCATAGCCATGCAGTAATGGGTGATATCCGAGTATATTAGGGCATTTCCCATTTGGTCATATCCGATTGGTCCCGTGAGATCTGACAACGGCGCAATCACATTCATAAAACGAAGACACACCTCCAGAAAGCCATCGACTGAAATGATCTCTTGGTGGGCCTCGAAATGCCCCTATCACAAAATAATGAAAGCATCCAAGGCTGCTAAAAAACAGGGAAGGAATTGGTCCTGTTCAATATATTTCTGATGTGTCTCTCGTTGCATACGTGATGTGAATTTGTGAAGCTTAGCTCTAATTATTGAAGAGACTTCATCAATACTGTAAAGAAAGTCTAGGCAAATGAGAGTTGCATATGTGGTACCAGTGGACGATGGAAACAATTTTGTTGAGGCGTTCAACTGTTATCACAATTGTTTGACAACCCAATGGAATTACCTTTCCCCGATAAAGAACACAACACCGAAGATTAAAAATTGTATATTATCTGAACTAAACAAGATAACATTTTGGTAGTAACCCTACAATATTGCCGAGGTCGGTGTCCGCATCATAGTGAACATTGTTGCCCAGGAAGCAGATCGGCTTTCATTCATGGTTTATGTATTCATGCACACAGCAACCTGCAGTCAAAGCTCAATGACATTGTTATTGTAGACATGTACAAGAATGAAGTCACTGAATCTGATTCATATTCATAATTTATTTGTGTGGCAATTGACAACCAGAAAATAATATAAGTAGCCTATAGGTCTTCTTCAAGATTACACGTATGCCTACCGGTACATCGAATAATTATTTTAAAATCCATTCAGCAATTGCACACAGAAAAAATACCCTTACGTTACTAAAAATTTCAATCACAGACACAGAAAACCATTATTAACATCAAAAAATAAATTTACCTCCACTGCATGGCCCAAACGGAAAATTATTTTGTCAACTTCAACAGGTCAGAGCAAAGCACTAAGTGGGGTATATATCCAATCTAATTAAAATTAAATCCTAACTGCTTCCCCATTTGGATATGTCGCTGTTAGGATCTAACCGGCTTGCAGTAAGGCGCGTGTTGACCGATCCCGAGAGGTTTTCATAGTGCTTTCTGGTTGGCTCAGCCGAAGCACACGCCAAGCTGTGGGGGAATCTTCTGATGTTGCCGCCCACCCGCCAGGTTGGCTCCATAATGCGGGGTAGAATTATGGACTCGTTCTTGACGTAACCTTGAGTTAACGCAGAGTCCATGAACCTATCCCCCCTGCCCGACTCAAGTAAAGTAGTTAAAATGCGGTCGTGATGTCATAAGACTATTAAATATTTATGAGCTGGGTGCTCCGAACACAAAATTTAATTGAAATCAGTAAGATCCTACATAGCGACATATACGATTGGGGAGCATTGATAGGATATTAATTTATTGTCCTCCGCCACGAAGTGGTGGGAGGACTTGGAAATGCTAGCCGTCCGTCCTTCCGTCCGTCCCACATCTTGTGAACGCGATATCTTGAGAACAATTCGACCAATCGACTTCAAACTTGAGAAGGTGCTTCACATCAGTTAGATGGCCATTGTTATTGATTTTCACTGAGGTACGTAATCCAAGATGGCCGCCATCGACCATATTGGATTCTGTCCGTCCCACATCTTGTGAACGCGATATCTCAAGAACAATTCGACCAATCGACTTCAAACTTGAGAAGGTGCTTCACATCAGTTAGACGGCCATTGGTATTGATTTTCACTGAAGTATGTAATCCAAGATGGCCGCCATCGACCATATTGGATTCTGTTTGTCCCACATCTTGTGAATGCGATATCTCAAGAAAAATTCCACCAATCAACTTCAAGCTTGGGAAGGTTCTTCACATGAGTCAGACGGCCATTGGTATTGATTTTCACTGAGGTACGTAATCCAAGATGGCTGCCATTGACCATATTGGATTCCATCAGTCCCAGATCTTGTGAACGCGATATCTCGAGAACAATTCAACCAATCGACTTCAAACTTAGGAAGGTTCTTCACATCAGTTAGACGGCCATTGGTATAGATTTTCACTGAGGTACGTAATCCAAGATGGCTGCCATTGACCATATTGGATTCTGTCCATCCCACATCTTTTGAACGCGATATCTCGACAACAGTTTGACCAATCCACTTCAAACTTGAGAATGTGCTTCGCATCAGTTAAACAGCCATTGGTTTTGATTTTCACTGAGATACGTAATCCAAGATGGCTGCCATTGACGATATTGGATTCCATCCGTCTCGGATCTTGTGAACGTGATATCTCGACAACAATTTGACCAATCAACTTCAAACTCGAGACGGTGCTTCACATCAGTTAGACAGCGATTGGTATTGATTTTCATTGAGGTAGTATGTAATCCAAGATGGCTGCCATTGACCATCCTGGATTTCACTCACCCATATTGTACCCATCTGTGTTGTGAAGGCGATATCTTGATCTATTCCACTCATCGATTTATAAACCTCACCATCCACAAATCCATATACAACTACAGACTTACATATTCCAGTGTTAGACTACCCATTACTGCTTCCCAAACCTCCTCAAATTGTCTCAACAATTCCAGATGAACGTCTCTTTCCACATACACATATCAACTTTCCAAGTTATATTTAAGGAGATACTGGAAGCGTATATGCTATATGCTCTCAAACAGGCTACTTGGCGGAGGACCTGCTAGCTACTCAGCTTGTTAAGATTGGGTATATATCCCACCTAAGATATTAAATCAAAGTTTGGATATTGAAATATATCCTAATTGGGATATTTTCACCGATTTTCATACTAAACGGCAATGTCGGATTTCGGCATCAAAACTACCAAAAACAAGATAGAATCTACTTCACAAAACTGACAATACGATTGTATAATGTTGCTGACCTTTTCTCGTCGACATTATTCTCTGTGCAATTGCAATTACGTGCAATACTTTTTGATGTTGTTGTTGCAGTATACTTCCCATCAATAACCACTGTTGTATGTCTTTAAACGAACAGAAGAACTACTAGCACAATATGCCAGCTTGAAAATACGGAAGTATGAAAAAAATATTCAAATTGCGATATTTGATCCCAATCGGGATATATATCCCAGTTAGTCCTTTTCCCTGACCTGTTCAACGAGCTGTCATTACGGATATGGTAAGAATCAAGAACATTACTTTTGCTGGATGACAAATGATGCAGGACGATAAGATCAGTCAATTTGAAAATTGCAGTAAAAAGAATGTTTTCGCTTGATGAAAAAAATCAAGTTTTCCTTGCAAGAAATGTTTTCAAACTTAGCACACAAAACGGCGGGTTTCAGTCATGCCATGTGCATGCTTTCAGTCATGCAGTAGCGCGGAAACTTGCAATATTCATTTATTTGATAATATTAACAAGTGTGCGCCGGGAAACAAGTAATGAATTCAGTGACGGGTATAAAACGTTTAACACACCTCGATCTGTCCGAATGTCACACTCGCACAGTGTCAAAATTCTCCAGTCGACTGATGGAACGAAAACGAAACTGCCTCCTCGTCTCTCCTTTTCAAACTCTCTCACCGGGACTGCACTATAATTTTGGCAGTGCGGTTCAGCCGATCTTAAAACATGACATCTTTTCGTAAATTCGGTGTATTTCATTGGCTATCAGAACCGAAGATGAAGTGGGCATATTCCGTGACTACGACCTGTGCCATATTGACCAGTTTACAGACAAAACACAATCTTTCGAAGAAAATCTCTCAAGATATCAGCAGAAGTGTTGTCCAGGAAACGCATTCGACATATTCTTCAATATCTGCACCTAGAAACGGCTCGTCGTGAGATTGATTCAGAGAAATTACTCGAAACTAGGTCGAACTACTTCATAGCGCATTCAATAAACGGAGTGACGCGGAACTTTCAGTCATTCTCTCATTTTGCGCAGGGGTGTTGTAATGAAAAATTAAACATTTATAAATAATGTTGGTGTTTGTTACCAAATCAAACCTGTTATCACTAAATGCCAATATCCTCCATTTGGAGATCTTCTGCAAACAAAATTATCTCCCTTGATCGCTGCGTCGATCGTCCGCCAGGTGGCGTGCACTCCGCGCATGTCCATCACTCTTTTTCCCATGTTGAGCAAGACCTGTTTTGAGTCCAGGCCGAGCAAAGAGGGGAGGATGGGTTGGGCAAATCAACGTTGATAACAGGTTTGATTTGGTAACAAACACCAACATTATTTATAAATGTTTAATGTTTGTGTCCCAAATCTTCACCTGTTATCACTTAAATGCCAGACTCCCAACAGAGGAGGTTGGGTAGCCGGCCTTGTGACTTGCTTTTGGATTAAGCGGAGCACGCCTTGTTCTGATTTTGTAAATCTAATATGCTTAATAATATCCTGATAATTCCCATGTCGTATAGAAGCGTAGGGAACTCAAGGTATTACAAGTAATGCGGCGAGAGGTGGACTCTGTTCCATCGTTTGCTCGCATACTTGGCTAGATAATCAGATGCCATCGTGATGCCTTGAAGTCCCTTCGTCTCTGGCATGGTATGTCTTCTATACTTACCGAATTGTCGGGATCTTGCTTGCTTGAGCGGCGCCCCCCCCCTTTTTTCTTGATGGAATTAGTGGACTACATGCTGGGCTACTGCTAACGGGCCCAACGTAGTCACCCTGTCTGTTTGTACAGACATGTCCCTAAGATAATAGTCAGTGAAGGTAGAGTTTACAGTCCATGCACAGGCTTGAACGATCTCGTCCAGAGACAAGTTTTTCCAGAGCGGCCAGGACGTAGCGATAGCTCTAATCTCATGAGATGATGCCTTCGACAGTAGGGGAGGAGCATCGATGGCGAGTTGGTATGTCCAGTGTATCGTCTTCCTTAACCAAGATGCAACTGTATTCTTTGTAATGTCCGTAGATGCTCCCGGATGTAATGATAGAAATAGGAGACGTCTAGATCCTCTAGTAGAGTCTGTTCTCTGTAGATAGCATCGTAGGGCTCTAACTGGGCATAATACTCTGTCGTTCTCCAGTGGGCCTACGAAGTCTGTAAGTGCTGGGATCTGATATAGTCTTTGGGCACATGGTCCCTGACGTGTTGATTCATTCTTGGCGATGAATTCCGGGATCGGACGGAAGGATATAGTTTTCCAACCAGCGGTCCATGCCAGGGAGCTGCGTTCTAATGCGTGAAGCTCGGAGACTCTAGTGGCCAGCGCGAATGCTGTTAAGAAGACTGTCTTGTAAGACAGTGCCTTGATCGTGGCTGACTGTAACGGTTCAAATGGTGGGCGTAGAAACGCACTCAGTACAACTCCAAGGTCCCATTTCGGTAGCAGTTGTCTTGTCCGGCGAGACTGTAAGGCGAAGGACTGGAGCAGAGCCGCAACGTTGATATCATGTCCAATATCAATTCCTGAAGTTAGTCTTATGACTCGGGATAATGCAGAACGGTATCCTTCTATGGTGCTTAACTTGAATTCCTTGTCCCGATGCAGGTGCAATAGGAAATCAGCTATCACTGGAACAGAGGCAGTGTAGGGATCGATGTCTCTGGTCCCACACCAGGTATGGAAGTAAGCCCACTTGGCCTGGTAAAGTCTAGAGGTGGATGGTCTGTTTGCTGTCGCCATCGCCTCTGTAACTGGCCTTGAAAATCCCTGGTTTGCAAGGGAATCCCTGATAATCTGCAGGCGTGAAGGTTGAGCCACTGTGGATCGTGGTGTAGGATACCCTGCCGTTGGTCTAGTAGTCGGCGCCACGGAGGTAGCTGACGAGGGAAGTCGGTCAGTAGCTGGACTAGTGATGGGAACCATGGGCGATTCGGCCACCATGGTACTACGAGGATGATGACACTGCTGTGCTCTGTTATCTTGTTCAAGACTGCCTGAATAAGCGCTATCGGTGGAAATGCGTAGGCGATCAGGTTGTCCCAACTGATTGACATGGCGTCGACTGCCCAGGCTAGCGGGTCGAGCATCGGGCTGACGAAGATTGGTAGTTGAGTATTGTCCCTTGTTGCGAACAGGTCTACTAGGGGCTGTTCCCAAATCGATGACACTTGACGAAAGGCCTCTGTGTGGAGATGCCACTCCGTTTGTAGGACTTTGTCCGGGCGTGAAAGACTGTCTGCAATGACGTTCAGGTGGCCGGGTACATGTCGTGCTCGGATCCGGCACCGATGAGTCTGTGCCCAGGTGAAAAGAGACCATGTCTCCTGGAACATCAGTCGGGACCTCGTTCCCCCTAGCTTGTTGATGTAGCTCACTACTGTCGTGTTGTCTGATGCGATCATCAAGGAGCTGTCGAACAGTTGAGGGCTCCAGTGCTGGACTGCCATGTTCACTGCTGCCATCTCCAGAACATTGATGTGTAGAGACTTCTGTTGTGGAGACCACCTGCCGGCTATCTTTAACTCTCCCAGATGGGCTCCCCAGCCCGTGAGTGATGCGTCGGAGAATAGATTCTTGTTCGATGGTGACCAGCGGAGTGGAATCCCGAACATGACGTTCTCCCTGGACTGCCACCATCTCAGGAACTGATGGAGGTGCTGAGGAACTGGTACTAGGGGGTTGATGGCCGAGGCTCGTAGATACGGTTGCAGGTGGAACTGTAACGGTCGCAGCTGAAGTCGTCCGTACTGTGTCAGATCCTGAGTTGATGTCAGCAATCCCAGTAGACTTTGCCAAAGACGTAAGGGTTGTGATTGGAAAGATAAAAATCTTTGGATGATAGCCTGTATCTTTATCCAACGTTCTTCCGGGGGCAGGATGATCTGACTCTGTGTGTCGAATACTGCTCCGATGTATTGTCGTCTCTGAGCAGGCTCTAGTTCCGACTTTGTTGGATGTGGGATGAATCCGAGATACCTCAGGAGTTGAATGATGAATTGTATCTGGGACTTGAGTGCTGACTTCCTTGACCCCCACACCAGGATGTCGTCGATGTATGCCTCTATGTTGATACCCCTTAGGTGAAGGAAGGTCATGATAGGTGACATGATTCTTGTGAAGCACCAAGGGGCGATGGAGATGCCGAACGGCAGGACCTGCCACTCGAACCGTCTCCCGGCAATGATGAATCGGAGATATCGACGATGATGTTGATGAATGGGAACATGAAGGTATGCATCCTGGAGGTCGATGGAGGCTAGCCAATCGTCCGGTTTTAGGCGGGACCGTAATGCTGGAACTGATGTCATTTTGAAGTGTGGAGGTGGCGCTAGAGTGTCGTTGAGTCGACGTAGGTCTATAATCATGCGAAGCTGATCTGTGTCCTTCTTGGGCACGAGGAAGACAGGACTGTAGAATCCTGGACTTGCTTCTTCCACGGGTAATTCCCTGACAGCGCCCTTGTCCAATAACACTTGTACTGACTCCAGTAATGTCCGTACATGTTCTGGCCGAACTGGAAGACGTGATGGTTTGGGTCTGGTGATGAGCCTGGGGTACTCTAGAAAAGTGAGGAATACTCCATCTCTGAGTGATCTGGCGACCCACTTGTCGTCTGTGATGAGCTTCCAGTTCCGCCAGAAGATCCGTAGACGTCCGCCCACGACCGGATGATTGAATACCTTGAATTCTGGGAGGATGAAAGGATGATGATGATGACGGGTTAAAAACTGAGGCTGGGGACCGTCAATTCCGACGGTCGGGCTTCCCTCTGCCCCGGTCGGAAAACTTTCCTCCTCTGCCACGAAATGGTCCTTTCCCGTAGGAACGAAAATTCTGCTGGCTGTCCTGCTTGGGTAAACTGCCCGAGTCTAGATGTGACGGCTGCGCAGAACGTCCTCCTCTGGTCGATTTGCCTTGACCTTTACCCTTGCCCTTGCCTTTATTCTTGCTGTAGGTTAGGGCTCCGATCATGCGGGAAGTCTTTTCATCATTGACGGCAGGCATGACTGTCGAAATGGCTTGGTTGAAGAGATACTCGGATGACAAGGGTTGCTGTGCCAGTTCATTCTTCACCGATTCCAAAACCTCAGACTTCGGATGTTTAAGGTATGCAGCTCGTCGAGCCTGCACCATCGTAGCATAGGTAAACGCCCCTGTTTCCATGATATCCACATTCGACTTGTTCATCGAATCGATAAAGGCGGTGAGAAAGTCCATCTTGGGTTGTGAGAAAGTCAGGGATCCATCTTTATGCTTTTTGTCTGGATCCTGAATCACCCTGGAAATAGCCGTCAGGAACCAATCGGAGTAAGATGTAATTCTGTGTTGTGTCAGCATCATGTCCTCCACAGCACAGGCCTGCTTCTGTTGAAGTACCACCGCTGGTGTCTTTGAGAAGTTCAACAGTCTGTCGAGATCCGGGTCCGACTTCGGGGCCTTGAACGGTAAATTGTCTCCGTGAAGGGTGTAGGTCTTGAAAGGACCAGGTTTCTGGAGAGATTTCGGAGTCTTTAGCTGTCGATCCAGTGTCTCATACAGGGTAGCTGATGCCGGAGATGGTGCGCAGGTTGGCACATCTTCCTCCTCAGAAGGCTTGTTCAGTCCATAGAGAGTTGCCGCTGTAAGTTTTCTCCGTTTCCGGACGAGGTCGGTTAGCTGTTTGTCATCGCCGACCGTCGGTTTGGGCATCTCTGGAACCAGCGTGTGTACCGCTGCTATCCTGGCTCTAAAGGGTATTCCGTCCTTGTTCTTGTCTTCTACCTCCGACTGGTGGGAGGGAGGTGACTCTGCATGAGACGAGGATGGCGAAGTGGAACGTCGTGCGTAATCCTCGTGGTCTGTATCCGAGTCTGCGTCGCTAGCAGAATGGGGTTGTGTCATCCCATGGGTCTCCGGTGAAGGAACCTTTACCACGTTAAGGGGATGACTGTGCTTCTTGACCAAGCTAGGTTCGTTGCGTATATCCCGCTGCTCCGGTTTGTCCCGGTGCTCCGGGTGTGGTTGTTGACGGGAAACCGGTGAACGGCTTCTCCCTTGTCTGGTGTAAGGTCGTTCCGGGGTATAGTTCCTATGATACCGTCTCCGGGGAGGTGAAGGGGTCCGACGTACGGGACGGTCCCTGTCCCGATGATGACGTACAGGATAGGAATCTCGGTGTTGTAACGGTGTGCGACTTCGTTTACGAGATCTGCTTGCCGTAGTACCGGGGTGTGGCTCCGTTGTACGGGTCCCGGCTGAAGTGGAGGCCGGTTCACGGCGTTCTCGCTGAGTCCGTTCCTCATAAGTCCGTGACTTCTTGGATGTGGAGTCTCGGTGATCTGTATAAGTCCGTTCTGGTTGAGTCCGTGACTTCTCAGATGTTGTTTCACGGTGCGCTGGATAGGTCCGTGTGGTGTCCTGCTCCGTGTCCCGGCTCTCGGCCGTAGTACGGCTCCGGGCTGTGGCTTCCTTCCGCTGTGCTCTGGTATCGGAGTCACGGCGGTCTGGATGGGTCCGTGAGGTCTCTCGCTCCGAGGTATGGCTCCGGTCCCTGTAGGCCTTTGGCTTGTCCGACTCCCGGCGTCCCGTAAAGGGCCGTGACTCCGTCTCCGGGGTACGGTAGTTCCTTGTGGACTTGGATAAACGGGAGCTGTTATCCGAGGAGTCGCTTTGATCCGTGACTGTGACGGGGCTGTCTAGTAGAGTCCGTGTCAGCACTCTAGCCGATGCAGTAGAAGTAGACCGTGTCGCTGTGGCTTGGGCTTGACTGGTCTGCACTTTGTTCTTCGAAGGTACTGTCGACTTTAGGGCTATGCCACTGGGGGGTATCTCCGGGCTTATAGTCGTCGTTACGGCTGTGTCTTCGTTTAGCGATAAGTCGTATATTAGGGCCTGATTAGCTTCTGCTTTTTCAGCAGGTCCTTTCCTCTGGTCACCGGCAGCCCTCAATAGTTGAGTACGTCTAGCTACAGCATAGGTAATCCAGGTAGCGTCGTCCCAGTTTACACACTCGGCACAGGTACTCTGTCTGTAGCATATCTGTGCCCTGCATTTAAAACAGAAAGCATGCGAGTCCCTTACGGGCCAAAACTGACGACATGATTCACATCTCTTACTATTCTTGATAGTTTGGGTGACTACGTTAGCCATAGTGAACTTACAGACCAAAAAAATAACCCTAGGGTGCGTCTAAAACAACCAAAAGTTACTGTTTACAGGAGCTCTTCAAAAACAGGTCTTGTTACCAAGACTGCAAGGAAAAAGAGTGATGGACATGCGCGGAGTGCACGCCACCTGGCGGACGATCGACGCAGCGATCAAGGGAGATAATTTTGTTTGCAGAAGATCTCCAAATGGAGGATATTGGCATTTAGTGATAACAGGTGAAGATTTGGGACACAAACCCATATCGCTTGGATAGATCGCACCCCTGAAATTACCCATAAGCCAGTTCACCTAGCATTGCAAGAAACAGGGAAACTTCCCTGTTTAAAAAGCATATCATTTTCCTGTGAACTGTCGCCGATTTTATTTTTTTGAAATAGGTAAGGTCGTTTGTAATATGATTTTTCTTAAGAAAAACAAATAAGCATGCTCCATTAGAGTGAGAACTAAAGTAGCTGATTCGCACAACTTCGTTTTTGTCTCGCATAGAATCCCCCAGTCTTGCGCCTCTGCACTCAAGTGAGACTGACATGTCTGAAATGCCCAGGTCAAAATATTTAAATACAGATAATTTCATTGGCTCGTTTAAATGCGGCGGGCATGTGACTTGATGCTTCAGGAACAACTTTCGAACAGGATTATGTCCCTCCAGAAATATATCCTTTGCAGCCGAGAGGTGGCATCATGTGGAATACATGCCGAATCATAGCGTTGAGCTAAGGACAGTCTTAAGCGAAACGTGAAATCCCCTCAGCATGCTAAGATGGATGTTGACTCGGTGGGCTCATTTCTCTCACCAGGGAGTTCAGTGAAACATGTCAACAAAAGATTCAATTATGAGATTAAATTTGTTGGAACGATATTTTCTTAAATATCATAACAGCAGGTTGGGGGGGGTTAGCCACTTTTTCATCTATGTTAGTATTAAACCCAGAATAAAAACTTGAATTTGAAAAATAGAATTTTTGAGAAATTTTGAAATTGAGTTTTGCCCCAAACAATTGTTTTTTATCGATGGGAAAAATGCGCGCGAAACACGCGCAAAAAAATGTGTTATAGTGGATAAATATTGAATTCTTCAAGAGATAAGTCGAGTTCCCAAATGAAAATGTCGTGACAAATAATCAAGCAAAATAATTGTTGTTGTTGTTGTTGTTGCCTTCACTAGATCAACTCACGAGTGCTACGTTAGCGTGTCTGGAGCAAGTCAAAATCGCAACGCAACGTTCATGTTCATGTGTTAGCTGCCCGTGTTGGCAAGCACGATTTTCTTCCGATTAAAATACTCAGTGACAAAGTTTCATTCAGCTTTTATTCTCCGCAATAAAACGATCACTCCGCTCGTTCTGGTTATCGAATTGCTGTTGCCAGGCATGAACACTTGATAGAAATACAGGCCAGATCGTGCCATCAATCTAGTGCAGTTCTTTTTATTTATCCATTAGTTTTGCCTTTCAAGCTTCGCTAACCACAGCGCCCTCAACGAGAAGATTAATTACATAAAGGGAGATCACTCCCAAGAAGCTGTCGTAAAAGTCTCGCGAGAGCCCATTTTACAGTATGCTCAAAGACATTTCCGCGCAGTTTTTTCGGGGGGATTTTGAGCTTCCGGTTCAGAATTTTACACAAACAGCTTGAAAAACAGACTTCCGTTTATCTGAGACAGCCCAAATTGGTACGAATTTCTAGTTCAATATCTTCTCCACATTTGGCCCTGTGACGGTAAGTCTCAACTCTGCTTTGTTTTTTCGCAATCTTGCGGACAAAGCGATTTTGGCCCCCATGAGACCAAGCTGATTCAATAAGACTGCGACGCTACGTGGCAGTCTTAAAAAGGGCGGTCATAATGACAGACTCACCTTAAGTCCCCTGAGGATTTGATAGACCAGAAACTGGACATGGTCGTCACTGAGTTTTTGTGTCTTCACAATGTTATTGAGGTCAGCGCCCATCAAATGAGTGACCAAGTACCTAAACAAAGAGATATCGACGATCAGAAAGAGCAAAACCAATCACGCATACATGTAAATGGTCATATTTGTGACAAAACGGCAACTGACCAGATCAATGGTTCCAATACTTTTGCAACATCTAGAGGGGGAGGGGCAGATAAAGAGTTTGAAGATGTGCTTATACATATATATGAGATCGCAATTACAAATCTGATGTAATGGGTATGCGCACATGGCGAGGTCA
>JAVTVY010050136.1:0-24984 GCA_036873755.1 Hanleya hanleyi | reverse complement strand
GGGGAAGGGTGGGTGAGGTTTATACTCCCAGCTTGTAGCAAAATAAACAAGCTGAGTAGCTAGCAGGTCCTCCGCCAAGTAGCCTGTTTGAGAGCATACAGCATATATGCTTCCAATATCTCCTTAAATATAACTTGGAGAGTTGATATGTGTATATGGAAAGAGACGTTCATCTGGAATTGTTGAGACAATTTGAGGAGGTTTGGGAAGCAGTAATGGGTAGTGTAACACTGGAATGTAAGACTGTAGTTGTATATGGATTTGTGGATGGTGAGGTTTATAAATCGATGAGTGGAATAGATCAACATATCGCGTTCACAACACAGATGGGTACAATATGGGTGAGTGAAATCCAAGATGGTCAATGGCAGCCATTTTGGATTACATACTACCTCAATGAAAATCAATACCAATCGCTGTCTAACTGATGTGAAGCACCGTCTCGAGTTTGAAGTTGATTGGTCAAACTGTTGTCGAGATATCACGTTCACAAGGTCCGAGACGGATGGAATCCAATATCGTCAATGGCAGCCATCTTGGATTATGTACCTCAGTGAAAATCAATATCAATGGCCGTCTAATTGATGTGAAGGACATTCTCAAGTTTGAAGTCGATTGGTCGAACTGTTCTCGAGATATCGCGTTCACAAGATGTGGGATGGACAGAATCCAATATGGCCAATGGCAGCCATCTTGGATTACGTACCTCAGTGAAAATCAATCCCAATGGCCGTCTAACTAATGTGAAGCACCTTCCCAAGTTTGAAGTCGATTGGTTGAATTGTTCTCGAGATATCGCGTTCACAAGATCTGGGACGGATGGAATCCAATATGGTCAATGGCAGCCATCTTGGATTACGTACCTCAGTGAAAATCAATACCAATGGCCGTCTGACTGATGTGAAGAACCTTCCCAAGCTTGAAGTTGATTGGTGGAATTCTTTTTGAGATATCGCGTTCACAAGATGTGGGACGAACAGAATCCAATATGGTCGATGGCGGCCATCTTGGATTACGTACTTCAGTGAAAATCAATACCAATGGCCGTCTAACTGATGTGAAGCACCTTCTCAAGTTTGAAGTCGATTGGTCGAATTGTTCTTGAGATATCGCGTTCACAAGATGTGGGACGGACAGAATCCAATATGGTCGATGGCGGCCATCTTGGATTACGTACCTCAGTGAAAATCAATACCAATGGCCGTCTAACTGATGTGAAGCACCTTCTCAAGTTTGAAGTCGATTGGTCGAATTGTTCTCAAGATATCGCGTTCACAAGATGTGGGACGGACGGACGGACGGAAGGACGGACGGAAGGACGGACGGCTAGCATTTCCAAGTCCTCCCACCACTTCGTGGCGGAGGACAAAAAATTGATAGCCTTAGCCATAGCAGGGCCTGTTTAGATATGTTTGACAACAATTTTGCAGGGGCTGGAGGACACTTTTCTCCTGTATCATAATGACCATGCATAGAGATCAGGGCGTCAGATCTGACATTCAATATTCAGCCGTCATCCACAAAATTATATCCGCATTGATAAACGAAATTCAAAATATGAGTAAAACAAAAATCAAATGAAAATCAACGTTTTTCTAGACTTTGAATGCTACTTCAGTGTGTCACTGATTCTGACAGCAGATGAGATGCATCAAAAGATATTGTCTTTATAGCCTGACAAACCTATTCTCATCTTCAGCTATCAAGTGTATCTTCTTCTGATCATCCAAGTTTGGGATTATCCCCCACACGTGTAACAGAAATCGAGACAAATGCACGCATTTGTCAATAAAACTGCACATATATATACTGTCATAAATATGCTGAACTGAACAAAGTGATATGACAGAAGCATCCAAGAATGGGGAAGGTGGGGGAGGGGGGGGGGGGCTAAGGGTATCAATTTCACAAGGCAGAACTAGAGAGGAGAGAAGTGATGATGGTGGTGGGGAGGGGGCTATGGGAAAGGGTGCTATGAAAAAGGGTGCGTGTGGAGGGATTTGTGTGTTTTGTACTCTCAGTTTGCAGCTAATTTTAAAATGATTTGTATATGATAGCCATACCCATGACAGGGCATGTTTACACATTTATTAGAAGATTTGCAGGGCTGCAGTTTGTGGGCGACAATACTCTTCACCGGTCTCAAAATGGCATAGCATATGTTCAAGTTACTGGACGATTTCTCATAACAGTAGTTATGTGCTTTTATCATCACTGTCTGATCACTTTAATTGTTATCAGAAGATGTCGAGATTCTGCTGGTGGATTATTAGTCCCCGAGGCTTATCATATGTACAAACCATTGTGATTGTAGTCAAGAAGGTAGAGAATATAACACTTGGTCGGTGTGGGGTCTAACCTATTTGTGATCTGAATAAGAACTTGGATTAAACTATTATTTTCCCCGTTTGGACAGTTTCTTTAATATAACGGTCACATTTTTCACCACTCTTTCTCCGATCACTTGATAGGGCTCAAGCCGGTGTCGTGGATATGAATGTCCTGGTGATTAGTGTCCCTTTTCATATCCTGTTCTATTGCAACCAAGGACGGACATTTATCCGCAATGGGGAGAAAAGTGTCCTAGCTGGGTTAAAAGATAGAGGCCGAACACTCTTAGCCTTCGGACATTCTTAGCCTCCACACCGGTTCTGTGGGGCTTGTGGTCATAAAAGCTACAATAAAAGCGTGGCTGAGATACGAATAATCACAAGAATTTTTTTCTGGCTCTTGGGATGTATACAGGGTCATGTGACCTCTTGTCTGTACGTGGGCATCTTTTTCATCACCATTGTATGTTGCTTTTAATTAATATCAAAATCCAAATGCATGAGAATCCAAGTAAGTTTCAATATTAAGGTATATTCAGTTTGGTTTGTCTACAGCACCTGTCAGCTGTCAGCCTCATTGCTCATATGACAAGGTGGGGAAGCGGGGGCGGAGTGGTATAGGGATGTGTAAGTGTGTGTGGGTGGAGATGATAGCTACGCCAAAGACAGAATGTTAAAGCATTCCCCACAGCCCATCACACTTTTCTAGTTCTAGGCGTCAGATCCGACAGCCAATGATTCAGCCGTCGTCCACAAAGGATTTCTGTGTCAATAATCGAAATACCTTTTTTTATACGACAGTTAGCATAAATTCAAGATATACATGAACAAAATTCCCCTCTCCTAAGATGGTTTCCTGCAATAGAGAAGCTGTTAACTGTACCAATTTGGCAATAAATCAATCAACTTGGGAATGATTTAAATGAATTACAGTGGTTTGCAGATAATCTACCAGTTTGTAGGAAAAGACTGCGCTTTTATCCGGCGTGTCACGATTATTTCCCCACCAAAAAGAGAGATTTCATGAATTATTATATTACAAGAGATTTTTTCATATCCGTCTTGACTCTACTGCTTCAGAATGCCAGTGATAATGACAAGACATTAGGAAAATGAGTGTGTGAGTGTCTACAATTAATTTGAGGAATGTGTGCTTTTTCAGTCGTCATTGAGCACAAGTTTCCCCAACATTTATCATTATCCAACATGATTATGCTACATTATTTTTTTGCTGAAATATAGTTCATTTGACTGGATAAGATGTATCAGAATAAATGATTAATATCATTCTTCTCATTTCGTTTGACAGAAATGACAGTCTAGCATTGAATCAAACTGTCTACTCTAGATCTGTAGAAAATTGAATAGATATTGTTCGGCGACACATTCCCCCCTCCCTTACCTGTAATGAGAAATAACTCGTTGCGTATACTTGCAATCCAGATACAGCTGAGGCGAAGCCAGGTTGTGTGTCAGAAGCGAAATTCTGTTGAAATATCTGCTCCAAGATCAAAAGCCGTCCAACATGTAGAATATACCAGTCCAAACTGTTGAACAAACAGCATTGCACTCAAATGTAAACAATTGCTGAATAGTTCAGAAGATTGGATAAGGTAAATTTATATGGAAGTGATTTTCCGCCAGAGCAAACTACAACACTTTCGTCTAGGAATCATTTTGGCTGAAGAAGAAAAGAAAGTTAGTATACATCAAACGTTACGGATACGATCATTTCTAAACTTGTGTTTCATTGTAGACTATGATACTGCCCTGTTCTATAACTGTACTGTTTCAACTGTTCTTGTATATATAGCTTTGAAGTGGCAAAACCAAAAAACCCAGCGATTTTACTGGTTCTTTTTGGTCCAGTTCCGCCATTTAATAATCCCTAGCTGGCATTCCCCCGTGGGAATTCCCAGCGATATATGCAGGTCCCACTAGAATATTACTGTCCAGAAAGGGATAGTTTACGATGTGGTAGGTTATATTTTGGGCCGCGACTTACAAGACTCAGATTTCAAGATGTGGAAGATTGGAAAGCGGTGAGTAATATCCCTTAAGAAGATACACGGCAATTTCTTCTCTTCATGGAATTTGAAAAGGTGAGGTTAGTCTGGACAGGAAAGTACATGTACTGTATAGCACACATTAATATTGACGATGAAGGGCAAGCCCTGGAGAGATTAGCGAAATAGGTAGCAAACCCGACAAAACACTTCATGTCACTAAGCATCTAATCACACAGATTTCAAACTGCTCCCTAATTAATAATGGAGATACAACCCAGGCTAGAATGAACTAGCGCCACTTGACGGTAAAGTTCTATCATTCCCGTGCAAAAGCATCGAAACGAAAAAAAACCCCAGCAACATGGCATTGCACATCTGAATAGTTTCGAAGTTGTCCATCAAATAGTAACGGATCTATCTTCAGGACAAGCCCGTATTGATGCTAAATATTAAGGGCCATACCTCTGGAGAAAGTCATCTTCCATGTCAGTTTTGAATGGGAACCGAGATATGGTCCAGACAAGCATATTGATGATAAAGGACCATAACTCCGGAAGAACTCAAGGAAACGGGCAGACGGGCAGACGAAATCTATTGGGGGGGGGGGCATAATAACTTAATAGACACAAGACTATCGTGGCCTGGTGTATGGTGTGCTGCGAGACCTTCTTCTGGAAAACGTCTTAACCATTTTCGAGCGACGTCTTTCGGAAGGTTCTATTTAGTGGATATCAACTAACATGTGGAATATATACAATTTATTCAGGAGAGTGGTAGCTGTGAAAAAAATAGTATTTGTTTACAGAAAAAGTCAATTGGGTTGTCACAGACGCGTAGCCTAAAGTTATTTATAACTAAAACACCTCTTGTGAACACCTAAAAAGACGTGTTATATGCTCAATCGTTTGCTGATGGTTAGTGAGACCAGGGATACATCACAATCATATATGCCAGGACCGGTGTCCATCGTGGTGTGATGAAGTGCCCAAGAAGTCAAGAAGGCCAAGAAGTCTGAACAGGAAGGCATACCACATCAATAACAGTAGCCAGTGTACATAGAAGAACCAAACATGAAAATTGACACCAGAGACACCGGTAAACCAAGTTTTAGTCAAACTAATATTAGACACACAGGAGATATAGTTTAGTAATGGGAGGTATCGTTGCTAGAAGTTAGCATAGATGGTTATAAATCCAACAGAAAAAGGCTTGAAAATCCTCCATCATTTGGAGCAATTAAACTGCTTAGAATCTTTGTGCTAATGAACATATAGTCATCCCCCTGGTCAGTCGATTTGTGTCTTGATATACTTGTCAGTAGCAACGGAGATCCCATGGTGACGTTAAGGTTACTGTATCGGGTCCCAGTTGCGTACATGTACGTATCACAATTTTGCTTTATTACGGGGCAGTGCTTTTTTGTATCCATACAAACTATACATTTTCTGAAAGCCCTTGATTCAAGGAATTTAGATAAATAAATAGCTTTCTCGAATTTATTACAAGAATCGATTTATTTAAAGATAAATAATGTCATTTAGAAAAGTATAGTCCTCAAAATCACGTGCTAATAACTCTCTCATTTTTCATCAACCAAACTTGTTTTTTGGAATAATGAACTTTACCATTTGAATAGAAATAGGTTGCCTCAGTTTTTTTAGTTAGGGCCAAGAAGTTATTTTATCGTCGTGCAAAGTTGAAAGATTGAAAAAGTCTACAAAAACTCGACCCCTCTCCACTAAATCACAAATAATTCATGAACAGGGCCGAACTTATCAAATTTGAGGCAAACTTTTGAAGATCTGCATGATTGGAATATTGTGTCCAAAGTTCATGTTTGTACGTCAAATAACAAGGGGGAAGTTAGAACGGGGAAAAACACTTTTTGGCGAAAAATTAAACGGAGAAAACGGCCAAAAACCAATCAGAACTACTGCACCACGAATGGCTTGAGTTTTAAAAAGTCTTGTTTTTTTTACTACAATGCACCAATATTCATAATTTCTTACTCCCCCAACTTGTAGGTTTGACTGTGGACTCTGGTATAAGACAAAAAAAACTCGAGATTTTGAAGCTTCGACCCGATACAGTAACCTTAAATCACATAATAAGTAGCTTTGGATTGATTCAACGAAGATGAGAAAGACAAGGTGCATCTCAGAGGACAGCTTTTCGGAATGTCTTTATCATATGTTTAACACTGTATATTTTGGCTAATACAACCAGAACAGTTAATCTTGGAGAAGGTAATGTCTTCTCAGAGTTTTATATTCCTTCTGTATGTGTACATGTAGTATTTTTATACATGTAAACAGACATTGTATCTCCTTTGAGTATCATGACCAAGAAATTTGTGAGGCAAAACTCAGAATGAACAGGAAATCTTCGATAATTTTTTATGATCTGCCTTTTTCAGAGGAATAAAGAGATATTCTAGTAAATATGGATTGTTCATCTGCATGTACATGCATGTACACGTATCAATAATTGAATATAAATTTGAATAAAACATTCCAGATATTTCTTGTGCCATGTTTGGCTTGAATAAAGTAATTTGTATCCCTCGAAAGAATATGTTATTCTGCATGTATAATCAATATTGTGGCATGTAAATTAGCTACCTTTTGAAGGAATGGTGATGAGATCAAGTATGATGGATGCCGATTCTGATTTATTTGCACTATTAAACTTGGAGGATAAGGGCACGACATTGATAAAGATACACCATATGGAAAGAACACTACACGTGGGTAGATATAAGTAAAAAACTGGATATTATATTGTCATAACCGGTTTCGCTCTTTTAGAGCTTTTCAAATGACGAAGTTAACATGCTATTGGATACAATTTATACAGTACAGCATGTCTACAATTATTGGTGCATGGTTACATAAAGTCATAATAACAGAACAAGTATAGTCACATACAAAACAATGATTACATGCAGAGAGACGACTGCTGGTTGGTCATTTGTGGGCGTTTCCATGTACTCAGACATGCGTACTCTATATATATGGACGCATTGGATATACCAATATCTCGTCAATGTAAATAATGTGAAAGATGTTAAGTAGTCCAATTTTCAACAAATCAACATAAAATTTGGGATACAATCTCAGAATTTTATCTATTTGCCTGTTTAGGTTCCTGCTAAAACCTTACCTTACACACCTACATATATATTCTGACTGAATGCAGCAAGTGGCCTTGAGATTATCCCACCCCAATACCCTGAAATGTCTCCTGCCGGAATGTCATGCATTCTTGACATCATGTGAAGCTCTACCTTCTGGTGGATTCCATCATTCTTACAGAAAAGCATGAAAGCATCCTCACTTCAGATGTGCCCTATCCACCATATAACACAAGGTTCATGCACTGCCCTCCTACACCTTTACCACTTATAATTCACCAGCCCATAACCATACAGATTTGAAAACTTCCTTCCAAACAGGGCTGCAATCATAAATCTACTGTATCAAGTTCTCCTCAGCTGACACACTCATCTATTCTGAAAATCGTCACGCCTAGAAAATGTCCACATGTAGTATTAACGAATAAGCCATTTCACGACTCAAGATTGAAGTCATTTTGAAAAACTGTTAAACTATTTTATTGTCCCACCTCTGAACTTTTTGGTCTCACTTAAATACACCATTGTCACACACCATAACGCTCCAAGTTCTAAATTTATGTTTCAATGTGCAACTTCTACCTCTGCTCTAAACTATTTCTATAGACTATAATAACGTGAATTGAGAATGGCACCATATAAAAAATTAGTCAACATGGCACCATATCACACATCAGTGTTGCACTGATTAATAAAACAATGGATATTTCGTTAGAAATGCCGCCGAACTAGAGAGTCAGGAACCATACAAATAACCCGGTTAACCCTGATAACCTTCCCCATGACTCTCAGATGACTCTCCAAAATGGATTCATTTGCATGATACATTCCTTTACAACATATACTAATTTAGGTGCCGAGTCCGACATTTAGTTGGACAGACATGATCCATTCTGATGTCCCAGAATTCAAATTAGCCAGACCATTTTCTGGTAAAACAATCGGCCATCGTCACAGAAATCATTTAATTCCATGCACCACCCACTTGTTTGGCAGAAAGTCGCAAATATATCAGTATAAATATTTGTAAACTAGACTTGTCACTGTTCGATGATTTCAGAGTGCTCATGCAGTTTAGTTTGATTTTTTCTTGAAATGCCCTAATCTCTTTTCATATAAGGCCAATGTCCCATATTGTCGAGCAATGAATAGACGCCAAATAAAACACATGTATGTTTCTAAGACGTACACTAAGATGCATGGGCTATATGGTCAAATAAATCAGGCGGCAGCAGCTAACCGACATGAGATTTACTGGAGCAGAAATAGCATTATGTTTTATGTAGCAAAATCAGATTTTTTAACAATGCAATTTCTCACCTGCTTCAAAAATCCCGAAACTTTAGATATTAATTCAAAATCTCCAAAAGACATGGGAAAATTGGACCCAGGGAAGGACTGTTCCATATTTATGACAATATCGCCATATTAAGCTTATGAGAGCCTTCTCGCAGTTACTCGGGCAAGCAGCCGTCTGTGACGTGACTCCGACCGTGACAATTCCACTCATGGCACACGTGCCCGGCACCACACTGATTCACGTAATTTTAAAATATCTCTTAGTACGAAAGCCTTTAGTTTTCATTCCAAAAGCTTTAAATCCACATAATATTAAATCAATAGTTCACATACGTTCAAACAGACTGCGAAATCTGTTCTCTTGTAGGTGAATTTTCGCTCCTTATGAGATAGCTGTCCTTAATTCGCCTGTTTGACAAACTTCACTAGCAAGAGGGCAGACGTGGAAGGGCAAGGACTACAGGCATCATAAATATTTATCAGCTGACGTTTGAATCACGTGACTGGGTAACGATATTAGATATTCCATTTACATCCAGGACCATGCACACTTCTGTGGGGATTCAGGCTACCAGGCACCGTGTCAACCATAGCTTTTCGTGGCACGGCTGCACAGAAGTATGAAGCTATTTGGAAACGTGCCAAGTAAATATTGTACAAAGACAAGAAGTGTAAATGTTTTCGCCTTGTTTTATGGTGTTCATGATATTTTCACTCATATGATTGGCGTAATTCCAACCAATAGAAATGTTTTTTTTTATCTGCGGAGGAACTGTTACCCAAATATTCCTCTGACCTAGTTCTCATGAATCAGAACTATATGTAACTGTCCTGAGCTGATCCGTTGTACTACCATAGCAAGAGGAACGTCAAAGTAGGCAGTTGGAGCTGGCTATATGAGTTGATGGTCACAAGCGTAAACAGTTTAGTAAAGGATATCGTTATCGCGGGTAGTGTAGAAACCAAAGGCCACAGCCGTTGAGCATTTACTATCGCTTTTTTACATCGCTATTATATCGCTATATGTAAAAGGGTTATTCTCCACAAAGACTCTTTCTCTTACTCTCATAATTCAATTAAATGTTTTCAAGTGATATGCTGATACATCATGTTAGTTTATGGGGGATTAGTGCATTGAAGTTTGCCAAATAAAGTTTTTCATTGATTTCCATGTCGAGCAGGCAATAATAACCTGGTACATGATAAGGGGCCCACTTTACCATCATAGCCTGAAGGAGATACATGTGCATGAATATGGGGTTTGTTTCTAGCTGATCTGGTAAATTATACTTGGGACAATTGTGTGGAAGATAATTGTTAGGGTCGAATTAAGTTGTTTGATCAATCCCTTGAACCAAATCTCAAACAATTTTGTTCTCCACAGAATTTGAAATTAAAAATTTGTAGTCCCCAGATCCCCCAGTCAACCTCCTGGTAACACATGAACCATCCCTAAAATGTTGACAAGCATGGTAGGATATGTATGACCGAAACATTATACCTACACTATAAAAGGGTAACGTATTTGTATTAAAAACCCGGAAAATCGGTCTACTTCCGGAAAAGAATTATTTTGTGGGAAGATCGACATTTGTGCACGTAAGTAGGGGGAGATTGATGTACAGTGGGACATGGGGCACAGTGAGACAAGCCGTCTAACTCCTATGTCAAGGACAGGAAGCCCATTATATTATTATCAACAGAAAGCCACCACCCCATACAACTTTTATATTGATTACAAGTGAAAAGTATCATTGGTTTAACTTTAATAAAAAAATTAGTGACAGAAAAAATATTTTGAGCAGTCCAAGTAATTTTTTAGGACTGAGGATGATATTTTGTCACACAAAGTTTTCAGTAGTACTTCATTGCTGTTTTCACGACTGAGAGAGGATAGACAAGGGTACAGTTTAATTATATCAATTTATTATCTCAGATGTATGTATTTTTTTTCAGAAAATGATATATCATGCACCCGGGGACACTTTTGTTGGGTCACACTGGGACAATAGTATTCAAATGGTGAAATTTAGTTTCATCCTAAAATGCTATTAAAGTGCATTATTTTGTTTCCTAGATAGTAGTAATGGTTAATTTGATCGGATTTGATGAGTTTTACTTACACTTTCAAAATCAAATGCTTTCATTGGCATGAGAATCAAACAGAATATGTTTTTCCTCAAATTTGGCCTCTGGGAAATATTTTATGTAATGCAGGAGTCTAAAATTGCAACTAGCTTAACCATCGCTGCTGAATCTTCTATATAAGAAATATATTGGTATATACTTGATTTAAAATGTATTTTGGTTATTGTTCCACCGCACCCCAGTGTGTGTCCCAGTGCACCCATATCCGGGGCAAAGTGGGACACTTTTTTAAATTTATTAAAAACGAGTTTTGAAGAAAAGTGTAACAGATATTCCCAGAATTTTTGTAGAATTATGTCATACTAAATATTAGTTATAACTAAAGAATATAAGGCTACTCTACAGGACAATAAAAGCAGAGATTTTTGCAAAAAGGTTAAAAATGTCCCAGTGTACCCCAATCTCCCCTCTTAAGATGAATTGGATAAAAACACATGCTATCTATCCGGCCTCAGTATATTCATGAGGTGCTTTATTATACTTACGATCTTGTTTAACAGTACCAGTTAATAAAACCTTCACGAACGCACATTGAGTGCAGACCACATATTTAACATTTAGCCCGTTTAGCTACTCTTTCTTTACATTATTCAATTAGTGACGCTCTGTGGATCAACATAACAGGCATTGCTTAAGGAATGTATGATGAAGTTTGCGGAAACTGCGAGTTCATTGAATGATGTTATGAATGGGACGTATTAATTCAGACTTATAAAACTGTTTAGAGGGCAAAAGGGCGTTTATGTAGCAAGTATTGAAACCATTGATACCGGCCCAATGCATTATAACCACACGAAAAAAGGCCTCACAGCTTCCTTACTTCTCGCGCCCCATCCACCCACCGGCGCCCCACCGCGATACTGAATTAGTACACTCACCACCAGCGATCGTTTCTAAAGAGCAATAATGACACCACAAATCCATGGCTTAATATGTATATTTATTTACTGTAAATAGGTATTAGAAAAATGTTATAAATTTCTCAGGGTTTATTTCGTGAAAATGGCTATTCAAAGTGGTAATATATGGAGAGCAACTTCCAGTATAAAGTTTGCCTGAATTGTCATTCTATCATGTTTTGATAAAATGAGTTGAAGCAAAATGAAATTCTAGCATCTGACTAACTAATATAGCAAACCTTGTGTTGTTTGTGTCCACTGTACAGTCACAGTTTTGGTCGAAAGGCCATGACACTTCGTCCTGACATTCACCCCCATAGTGATTCAGGAACACTTAAAACTAAAGTGTTGAAACTTACTCGTAAAGTGTTGGAATATAACCCTTTAAGTGTGTCCACAGGGACTGCTCTTTAAGTGTTGTCCCTGTGGACACACTTAAAGTGTTATTTCAACACTTTCAACACTTTAGTTTTACGCGTGAACATGAAATGAACAGTAACATAAAATTTGTCCGTCTAGGAGGATTGCAATAGGATGATTACAGAGATTCTGCAGGGGGGAAGGCAGCAATCTAAATGAAATTTAATGCTAGATTGGTGCCGAGAACAGCGTATTAATTTAAACGCAACATACCAAGGTGGTGGGAAAAGATGTCGACGTATTGACAAGAACTCAATATGACTTATTGCATATCTAAACACACCATACGAACAGTAATGATCCCTATGATGGTTTGTATCTTAGCCACGCTTTTATTGTGATTGTTCATGCGTGTGTTCATGTGGACATCTTGAATGATATGACCACACGACTCCTAGCACCGGCTTCAGCGGTATCGGATACAAATATTCAATATAGGAAAAATGATATATGTGACTACTAGATATAGACGAAACGGACCAAACGGGGAAAAGAGTAGTAGAATGCAAGTTATTTTTCTGAACAACAGTCTATGACGCTCGACGTCGACCAAACGCTTGAGTCTCCATGTGTCCATATGATGACAACCCTGTACATATATATCCGTTCATGGAATCTTGCAATGTCTGAACATATTTTAGTTCCTATTTTCAGTCATTCGAGTCATTCAGTGGAGACGAATATATGTTTTGCTTAATTATTTCACACAGATTAATTCAAGTAAACATGAGCCTACATGTATGTAAATGTTAACAAATTACGCTTCAAACGGTTAAGCATCTAATATGGGGGAAATGTGTATAAACTGTGGACTGATATTATGAGTTATCTAGGTTTGAGGGCGCGGCGAAGGGTTGAAATTTCTCAGGCAGGTCACAAAACCCGATCAACCCTGACTCAAACCTAGGTAACGATTTTGTCACCAAATAATGGATTCTTTCTCATATCACTCGTATATTCTCGAATTGAAAGACAGTCATCATTAGAAGAAAGCTGAAAAAGCCCACAGACGAGATAAAAGTGCGACAGTAGACCTTCGTTCAGCTGAATTTGTTGACATTTTTGCGATCTGTAGCAGATGAATTTTCGTAGCCTCGTTTTGATCGGTAGTCAAGGGTAAGAGGTTACAAACTATTTCAAACCCGTGTGTGAATTATTTCAAACCCTTTTGTCGTGATATGGCTATTCCAAGCCGTGTAATCGACCAATGAGCGTATGAATTGATACGGGGTTCGGTGACAATGAATATTTCATCATCGATAGACGTTTCATTAATGCGTATTTCTGAATTTCATCAAACATTACAGATGTTTCGGTAACCCAGCGTTCATCATTCATCATGTATAACATTAGAAATATAGGAAATAGGAAGGTGGATACGCCAAATTCCGGAAATTTACTATATCAACCTCGTATCAATGTTCTGTTGTGCGCATGCTCACATTTTTGTACTTTCTCCGTCTGAAGGACGGGTTTCACGCTAGTTGAAGATAATATTTCATATCTCGTATGTATCTTTATCATTTAAGATACATTTTCTACCCATGTCATGATATCCCGACCAAATCGTAAATATGTTGTATAAAATTTAATGCCATTTTTCACAAATTCTTTTTTTTATTAATTGGGTCATCACATGTAAGCATGCATTTCGATCTCAAACAGCTACTAAAATATGTCATTTGTCTGGATCCAGTATATTAATCCACTTAACAGGATATCATTGCAGAATACTCAGTACTTCAAATGCTAATAGGCAATTGGCATTGAGTGAGCCTAAACCTAAATATTTTAAATCAATTGAATGGTAAATCTTGATCTTTGGTAACTTTGTGAATTGTATGCTTCAAACTATTTCCTAATATTTGCACCTATAAAAGCATAGAAAGGCATTCGCAAAAATAAAATTTCTGAAATGCAAAAAATAAAACTTTATGAGGTATTTCTCGATGTCTAGAATCATAGTTCTATCTCTCTCAACACACGAATGACAGTTTCCAATATAGAGGTTCCATTATTGTTGGTTGGTTGGTTGTTTGAATTTTAACGTCGCACCTAACCTTATTGGTCACACGGCGACGATGACCCAAACAAACATACCCTAATCCTAACAAAAACCTAACAACTACAAAAAAAATTTGAATTTTGAAAATTAGGCTCTACAGACACTGATCACAATGGATCCTCAGGGAGCCCAATCTGTTTGATACTTTAATCCATTATTGACGTTCATTGTTCCATATATGTTCTCGATATGCTATTTTCAGTTTTCTTGCATATGATCAACATAGTTTAGGGGGGAAAAGTCATCTTCATTTTATCAAGCCAAAGGAAGATGGGGGAAATATTGATATATAACATATCTATATCAGAGTTCCCTTGTAAAGCAAATCTAGTTGGAAATTCATAAACCGTTTTTACCTATCGGGCAAATTTAAAACTATACCACATATACAGCTGTACAACTATTTTGTTCAATGTCATATACGCTTCATTATGATATAACATTAAGAAATATAGCTAGGCTTTCCAAATTAATAATATGTAGACATCTGGCGATGGTCCAGAAGTGTATAGAAGATGACTGATATTGACCTATTTTGTACAGGTCAGACTCCATTTAGTGCGATATTTCATCTACATTGTCCGAGTTATACCATATATGCTACTGATGATAACCCTGAGGTCTATTGGATTGTGCCTAGGAGAGAACCAAGGAAAACACTATATATCAATACTGCAATTGATACATATGTTTCATTGTGAATAGTTTATGATATATCAGAACATTGAGATGGCGGATATTGGAAGTAGGCAATGACATACGATGATTTGTGGTAACGTAAAACAGCGTAATGTAAAGGTGATGGAAAAAAGATGTCAACGTACTGACAAGAAGTCATATGACCCCACAGACAAATATTCTGACTGCATATCTACGAGGAATCATCGCATATAGTGGTGTTTCTGTATCTCAGTCACACTAGGATTGGTTACAATGCGTATGAAGGACAACAAAGTTTTAGAGTTATAATTATGGTATTAACAGATATGGTCTTTTCTTACATTTCAATATCGATGTATCCAATATATATCTGACGTGACATTGGATAATGTTTACATAATGGGAAGAGAGGATTGGATTTCTTTCCAAATTTCTTCAAATACGTAAAATCCCATGGGAGATATTGTCATATAAGATCACCGTCACGACAACCAAAACCCAACCACCTCGCTGGCGTTCTAATAGTACCCCAGCCACCAGTCAGACCAGATTCGGGGCCTTCGCGCACATCGCCGGAAGTGACATCATATATAGTAAAATAAATGTTTGCCGAATATTTGGATTACTTTTTAAGTCTGCATAATACCTCTGTTGACCTAGCGTTGAAAAGAATTATCTGAAGATTATTTTCCCTGTTTATCTGGACAGAGTATATGAAAAGTAGTTCCCTCTCATATGCAAAACTGAAGGAGTTGTTCGGCCGGATTCAAACTGAACCGTGCGTACGTGGGTTTTCCCCTATACGTCATAGCAACGTAGTAAAGGTCAACTTCCGCTATTGGAGGCAGGGATGGATAATGGAGCCTGCGGGCAGGGATGGATAATGGAGCCTGCGAAATGGAGCATGCGCTGTCGGGAGGATGAACCAAAACCGTGTACATGGAGAGATTCAGAGTATTAAGTTGCTGGTTCAAATTGTGTAAGTTATACAAGTATGTTTTGAAGTAAAACCCCAAACTTATTCTGGATCGAAGGCCTTCATAATGCAAATTATACAAATGGGTTAGGCAATTTAGCGCTGTGCGCACTCTCGATGACCTGTATTGGTGTATATGTAAACGTGCACGTGATATCGTAGATATATCGGTATACATATATACTAGCTTGACTCACACGTCAAACCTCTCGCACAAGGCATATTGAGTTGGACACATACTGATACCGTGCTTAAAACAGACGTTGGGACCAGACGGGAAAAGACATTATCGAACTAAATGACAGCGAAATCAGGGTAGATCACTCAACCATTGGAACGGGACCTGCTTCAGTCTTAATGACTTGATCCTTAATGGATGCTTTTGAAATCAAAACACAAGATGGAACATGCCGGTCACAGAGGTAAACTTACGCTTTTTCTCCACTTTTGGTACCAGTAGATATGTAAAAGACTAATACTTTATCTTTCAGTACCTTTAATCAACCCTATTAATTCCAAAGAACCCATACACGGTATTTCTCAATCGCAAGCGACGGTTTTCCCGGCTTTATCTAAACTAAACCTGGCTTTAAGGCTTTATTTAGCCTGCCAGAAAGGAACTCGCAGATGGAGGTGTCTGATTAGCGCTCGTCTAGTCACATGTTTCTGCGTTCCTGAGTATTAAATCTTTCCTCGAATGCCACGAATTCTGCTATGTGTATACATTCGTATGAATTGAACTGTTTAGATGCCGAAATTCTCACAATTCAACACATAACTTGATTCGCTATGTTTTCATATGAAGACGCAGGAAGTGCGAAATCGTACATTTGATAGGTGAACTTGGTTTAACCTGAATGGATTCAGATATAAATATGCCAGGGCGAGTAGAGGAGCGATACTTTGATGGGCATTGATGACAACTTGTAAATATCAAACCATACTCGTTTGTGACCTGATAAAAATGAACCATCCTCCTACAAATGCCTCAAATCAAGTCCTGTCCATTATGTGTGTTTTGAACATTGCTAAAAATGATAAATCCAAATTAGTGGGTTGTTTGTATCAGGAATCTGTTCACACGATATGTTGTTCTAGTTGTCTATATAGGTGTTGTTACCTCCAGGGCAATTTTTCTCGAAGTGTATTGTCGTCGTCGGTGTCGTCTCTGTCTGTCTTTCTTTTGGAAGCAATATATCAAGAAGAATTATAACCCAGGATTTTAGAGTCATACCATATATGCAGCTGTCGAGTGTTAGCAGCCTATTGAAGCCTATTACTTACGGTCTTGATGGTCCAGGAAACCTTAAATAATAGACACCCTTAATATTTCGTTTGACAAATTGAAATTTTCTAAATGTTGCAATAAATATTTCCAATTTGGACAAAAATTAGTATGTCATGTCACTAATAGCAAATGCACATCCTCAAATTATATGAAACATGTGCAGCAAGTATCAAATCATCCAACGAAAGCTGACATCTTCAGAAAACTTTCCATGTATAGGTGTACATGTATGTTCAGGTGTACATGTATGTACATTATCATTGACAAATTACTAAGTCGAAATCCTCATAATTTGGACAAAAATTAATCATCCAACAAATTCAGTTCACTTTCCAGTGCATGTTTAACAAAAAACCTTATAATTTGGACAAAAATTAATATTCTCATAAATAGCACAGGCACATCCTATTATCACAAGAAGCATGTTTACCAATTTACATAAACATCCAGAAATATCTTACAACTTCAGAGAAGTTTTCCATGTACAGGTATGCATGTACACTTTTCCTAAACAAAATGTCTTATCAGTTGCCATAATTTGAACAAACATTAATATTTCCTCAGCACAGGCACATCCTCTAATCATAAGAATCATGTCTACCAAGTTTCATAATCGTCCACTGACAGCTGACAACTAAAGCAAACGGTATGTGTGCACCTTTGCAAAACAAAACATCGGATCATTTTCCATAATTGGATAAAGATTAATATTTCATCTCATAAATATCAGAGATACATCCTCGAATCTTAAGATACATGTGTACCAATTTTCATAATCATTCATTGACAGATGGCAACTGAAGCGAACGTTCTATGCTAAACACAAAACCTTATCATTTGCCATAATTTGGACAAAAAGAAATATTTCAACTTATAGATAGGATAGGTACATCCTCTAATCATAAGACACATGTGTGCGAAGTTTCATAATCATCCATTTGTCACGATTTGCCATAATTTGTTTTTGTAACGTGTTTTTGGTGATGTGTGTAATGCCTAGTGTTTAGATGGTAAACAAAATATTTACAGTGTAGTCCGACTTGTATTCGTGTTCATCTTAAATGCAGTATTGGTTTGTACCGGGTTGGTGGTTGGCTTGTCATCGGGGTGTTGGAAGTCTCACACAAATATTCGTGTGGAGCTTTTGTGTAAGACGATACTGGATAGTGTTTGTGTATAATTTGGTTTAGCACCCAGGTAAATGCAATTCCTGTGTGTTAGGTACTCTCATGTTGAGCGTGCACGATGCCCTATTGTGATTTGTAGTGGCACTAACTGTATGTAAATAATCTTTCGCTATATTAACTGAACTGTAGGGTTAGTTAGACAGTCGCCCTGATACCAGTTGTTCAGAACGGTTGGGGACTGGAAAGAAAGCTATGATGTCGAAGTCCAGCCGTGAGTATTGTACATGTATCGTTTGTGAAGTTGTGTTTGTACATTTAGCCGTTCAATATTGTTAATCTTTGAACCGTTATAGACCAACTGTTATGTCGAATGTATTATTAGAGATGGTCCGGGAATTATTGCTTTATATAATTGAATATACAGATTGTACTGAATGCATTCTGTATTTACAGATCACCCGGTATTATGAGGTGTCGTATACAGGCGTAGCGGCTAATCCAAGGACAACGCACTTAGCTGTCTTGGCAAAAACTGAGCGGGCCAAGTTTGAGGGCTGGAGTTTCTCAACAGCGTGGATGGTGTATTATCGGATTCGGTCGGACGCGGCGGTATACGCGTACGGTACTGGGAAGATTTGGTGAGATCGAACTAAACTGATATTTGATGTGCGGTACACTGTAAATTGGACTGTTCTAGATGGAAACGATGAACTTGTAGGACTGTATGTGATTTCTGTGGACTGTCTTCGGTGTGTGAACTGTTTGCATGTTGTATTAGTGTATTTATACTCTCGGTTGGTCTGGTTGTATAATGTATTAAACTTGTTTATATGTTAAACATTGGTGTTTGACTTTGTTTACCATAGGACCCGTGACACCATTGACAGCTGACAACTGCAGCAAACGTTCTGTGTATAGATATACATGTACACTTTTGCTAAACACAGAACTTTACCATTTGCCATTATTTGGACAAAAATAAATATTTCAACGTATAGATAGGATAGGTACATACTCTAATCATAAGACACATGTGTACCAAGTTTCATCATCATCCACTGACAGCTGACAACTGCAGCAAACGTTCTGTTTATAGATATACATGTACACTTTTGCTAAACACAGAACCTTATCATTTGCCATTATTTGGACAAAAAGAAATATTTCAACGTATAGATAGTACAGATACATCCTCTAATCATAAGACACATGTGTACCAAGTTTCATAATCATCCATTGAATGTTAACAACTACAGCAAACGTTCTGTGTATAGGTGTACATGTACACTTTTGCTAAACACAAAACCTTATCATTTGCCATAATTTGGACAAAAATAAATGTTTCAACTTATAGATAGTACAGGTACATCCTATAATCATAAGACACATGTGTACCAAGTTTCATTATCATCCAGAGACATCTGGCAACTTCAGCGAATTTTTTATGTACAGGTGTATATGTACACTTTTGCTAAAAAAATCTTATCATCGGAACATTGGAGCATCCCTACAATCGTCTGGGATAGCGCCATAACTGACCCCCTAGTGGAATAACCTCATCCCATGATTTTTTTGTTCTGAATTTTTCTTGATTTGTTTTTAATTTGTTAAACCAAAAATCTTATCATTCCCAGGGAGGGGACACCGACAACGACATCCTCTCTCTCCTCTCACAATATCTCCTCTTACTTCGTAAGGCGAGACAAACAATCGACCATAGAGGTCCACTTCCCCAGCCAGCAGCACCAGTTTGGTGGTCTACATCCACCAGCAGCAGGGGGGGGGGGCGAGTGGACTTTTTTTGTATAGGTTGAGGGAAGAGCAGACAGCGTGGGGGTGCCTAGAGGACCTCAGGGGGGCGGACTTTTTCAGTGGAATCTGTTCAGAGAGCAGACTTTTTGACAGACTTTGTGAGACGGTTGCGGCTGGATTACCAGGACAAAAAAACTTCGACCGTTTCGTAGAAACGGGCGGGGTTTTTCGCATGTGTAATCCAGCCGCAACCGACAGTGGTTTCATAATACCGACGGTCACGGATACGTAAAGGGGAACAACTTTGCTGACATACCGGTAGAGGGCGGAGTGCAGAGGGGGTCAGATTTATCCTGCAGCCATACGATAGCTTGCGACGCTACGAATATATACATTTTGATACATTTGTATTATGACGTTCTCTTGTGACGTTTGTTATTTGGACCGCCAACAATGGTATTGCGAGTGGCGTCATCACAATATGGATTGTTGCAACGTCATAGCGAATGATCGACGTCACAGAAGAACATACCAGATTCTTCAATTCATTTGGACTAGAAATATATATCTTACATCATACAACAAGAGCGCCTCGTGTGTCTGTCAATATGTTAGGATAGTCACTCTGCAGTACATCTGTTTTAATTTCATTTTGACCGCCCATTTATCGAACTGGAAACCGTTTTGCGTCAATTTCCTTTGATCCACCATGTTAACAATCTTCGATCTGACCCCCAAGCAGTCACGCCGTCTGCCGTGACGTTGGTAAAGTTGCTTCCCTTTGTACATCCGTGACCGTCGGTATTGCCATCTTTCCATACACCTACCCGAATAGACTAAATGTGTTAGCTAGGTCGTGTCTATAGGAATGTTTGCTAGCATTCTGCCCTGTCCTATATATTTGAGTGCTGTATGCAGGTTACTATCGATTTTTTCTCTCTCGGCTTAATACATGTTGAGAGGGGTATCGATTTTTTCTCTCGGCTTAATACACATTGAGAAGGGAAGCCCCTTGTCTCGCACGGTCAGAAATCGATACGATAACAGGAAGTAAAGTCTGGCACAACACCAGTGGAAGGTATTTGTTTTGTTTTTTTTCCTACAAATTTCAGAAGATCGGATTAGAGCCGAGGTAGAGCGCTGAACTCACAAGCAAAATACCTTCGTTCGATTTCGGTCGCACCACGTCTGTTGTCTAGGAACAGGTTGTTCCCTTGTTATATACTATTGCTGTCGGTATATATCTTATTAAAGACTTTCCCGGGGTCCTTTGATGAGCGTATGTGTCAATTGCCATCGTATGAACAAATATTTCGATCACTTCTGTAATTTGCCTAGTAAAATAAATTTCGAAAATACTAGACTAACAATTAGGAGTGTTAGATGGTGACATGTACGAACAAGGTACCTGCCAGAGTCCTACGGAATGATCGGTGTGGGAAAATAATATATAGTAAGACAGCCCGGGAAATCCCCGCGGTCATTCTTAAGGGACTCTGGTGACGTGGTGGAATTTTGTAAAAATAAAACAGGAGGGAGGGGAGGGGGAGGGTAGATGGAGGGGAGGAGGGAGGGAGGGTAGATGGAGGGAGGAGGGAGGGAGGGGGGTGTAAGAGCGAGTGGTGGGTAAATAGACGGAGAGAAAAAACCATTCGCAAGTTTGGAAGTATCCAACGTATCAAATTTAGCTTTAACCCGAATCGGTTTTGTTATGTTTGAAAAAACTGATACAATTTAATTTCAGATCTTTGAAAGGTTTTAGACTTTTTAAAAATAATTCTTCGATTGAGCTTCAGTTTCTAAAACATAGCAGTTATATTTATTAAATATCAGTAGGCCTGCGAACGGCTCGCTATCAGAACCGGCAGTCAGTAGCCGCACGCAGTGCTGTAGTATTTATTGTCCGCTTTCGCGCGTGTAAATGCGACAGAGTGCCTACTTCAATATATCCGCGGGGAGGATTCCTTGTTTAATCAGCAAGTCTTTCGTGGCTATGGCCAGGCCGATGTCTGCAATAACCATTCCTACGTCATAGCCGGTGAAGTCTAACTTGGGGGCAGGGCCTTTCCAAACTATTTTGCCCAGACGAGCATAACCTATCGCTAAGCCGCTAACGACAGCGGCATGTAAGGCCATGTTGGCTAGCATTTTACCATCGATCGACGACATGCTTCTTTATATATATTGCAGTGTCAGCCATGGCTTTAACATGATATACTAATGCGCCGAAAAAAAGGCCTAACTACTAAGGGTGTTCGTGCGGACATTGTAGTGGTTCCCACGGTTCTGGGTGGCAGGGGCTGCGCATGGCGTCTTTAATAATCCACCTGTAGAAAGCAGTTTATCGTGATTCTATTTCGATTGCCCTGGCAAACTGTTTCCTTGCTTCCTCCCTGCCTTGCTTCAGAAGTTCGTTTTTTTCTTCCTGACTGATATGGGATGCTTTCAACGATTTAGACCTGATAGCGTTTTTCATCGCATCATATTTAGATTTCTCCGCTAGGATGTGACGGAATTCGCTATCAGAAATCTTGTTATCCACAAGTGCTTGCGAGATAACATCTGCGATTGAATCCAATTTTGAAGACGCTAGGACGCGAATTTCATCGTGTTTTTTAGCTTTGATGGCCAGGCGTCGAGATATAAACTTGCAAGCTATTCCAGCCAAACCACTCGAAAGAGCCGAGACTGCAAGTGCTACAACAACGGGTGCGGCAATTATAGTCGACAAGAGGCCAACCCCAGTCGCGCCGAGGCCCAAAGCCACTGTGGCAAGCGCAGAGTCAACGCCATCTACAACATTCACCGCTTTGCGGTATTTTTTGTACAAGCTCGACCGGGAATCACGATCTTGGGAGAGTTCATGCTGTATATCACAGATGTGCTTTAGCCTGTAGTCATGCGCGGATTCGGCCTCGTCCAATGTTGGATATAGCCCCATGATAAATATATATGCTGTTGTCAATAATCTCTAGCTCAAGGTTATCCAAGGGCCGGTTGAACACCTTGAGAGATTTTAAGCTGACGCCTTCAGCTAGGAATATATTGCCCACGGTCACATCGTTCCCTACTCGTGTAGTTACGCCCTCTAACGACAGATGTACGACAGGCTTTTTAACTGCGCTAAGAGCAAAGAAAATCCGCAACTCTTGATCAGCGTGCTTATCCTGCCACTTTATCTGGAGATCTGGTAGTATGTCCACGAATCTATCGTGAGCGGGAGCGGGCGGTAACAGTATTGCAGCAACGATAGTTGAGTCTGGAGGAAGAGTGGTCAGGGCGGGTAACGACGTATTTATTACTAGAGCCCCTCGAGGATCAGTGCTTCTTATATAGAATTTCCAGCCCTGGAGGTGTATTTTGACGTTGTTTTCAACCGGACTGTAGGACAGGAATGCCGTACCTCGATTTAAAACTTTTCTCACAAACCCGGCTTTATCGACCTGTACTCCCGATTCGACCACATTAAGGTCAATGAGACAGCCCATATTGTCACTTTCGACGAGAGTCCATTGTCCTTTTTCCGTTTTAACGAGGCTATATCTCACGTGCGCCCGTGTTTCCCGTGTTAATATCTTCAAGGTCTTTGAAACTTACATCTGTGGTTCTTCCTGGCGTAAGCTTCTTTCGATGGTATAAGCCGTTTCTGAACTGAAAGCCGTATAGGCGGTCGGTGTAACCTGCCTCGCCAAACCCCATGGTATCAGCGAGATCGCTTAAGGCCAAATCACGGCATCTGGGTCCTGCGGATTCAACCATCGTTGTCAGGGATGAAAAACAAGAGTTACACTCATATAAGCGGTCTTTACTGGTGTATCTGATTTATCTAACAGGGAGAACGTTAGCTGCGGGATAGGGCCAGATATTAGTGGCTTATACTGTGAATTAGGGAAAGAAATGGTTTTTCCGCAGTTTATTCCTTCACCGGTCACAGATATAGCTCTCAGAAGAGTGGAAGGGTAGGCCACACAAGGGTACGCAGTGCTGGTGCCAGCCGTCTCGACTGCCTTCCCCACTAGATTGTGTGATGTGCTCACCTCACCCAGGTGAGCGAACACTTCTTTATGTGGTGCTAGTGTGGGGAAGCTGTCGCCCTGCACTGTCCCAGTAAGGGTACTGTCAGGATCTGAGAACCCCAGAAGCCGCGCAAGGCCAAGTAGTTGTGTGCTATTGTCGGTCGTCAACTTCAGTCGACCAGTGGCATGGTTTATCTCCAGGCCCGCCCCGTGTGGCTTGAAGACCTCTTTATTAAGGGAACAGACATTGTAATAACCGCTAGGGACAACCACAAGTTTTCCGCGGACAGAGAAGCTAGTTCCGGCTGGGACATTCTCCCATAGTGGGTAGAAAGTGAGCTCGAGCAGTGCTACTTTGTATTGTCCGTTTTGGTTCTTGAGCGCATGCGTGAGGTCGATTGTTGCGCCGTTTTGAATGTTGCTCAGTGTTACATACATAGCCGGCCACACGAAGTGCTAAACCAGCAAGGATTGCGCATGGATAGACACGCCTTTAGCTTGTAAACGCCACCTACCAAGCGGGCGGGGTGTACACCGCTGGAACGTCGTCTACGACTGCACGAAGAGTTACTCGGACGACATTCACTCATCAAGATATCTTAGTGAACTTAGAGAACACAGCAAGTGGTGACTTTGCGGCCCAGTTTCCTAATATATTTGTGAAATACTGTCTGCCTAAAGTGAAAAGCGACCAGCTTGTTCAGGCGTGGCGCTCTAATCCCTTGCAGTTTTGGCAGAATCAGCTGAATTTCGCCGTGTGGTGCGCCACGACCTGCTGCAGCGTGTCTGTGAGCGACCACCTAGCAGCTGTCGTTTCCGCTGGAACAGGGACCGCGCGAACTGCTAACCACACCCAGGCCCT
>JAVTVY010050135.1:0-24756 GCA_036873755.1 Hanleya hanleyi | reverse complement strand
TGATAATATATTTGCATTGCACGGAATTATCTCTCATGTTCTAAATAATGGTCAAAAATGATACTGCGCTTTTGTCGATTTTACAAAGGCGTTTGATTATGTTGTTCGTGAAAATTTATGGTTCAAGTTACTCAAAGTGGGAGTTAGAGGAAAAATTCTGAAAATACTTAATAGCATGTATCAAGCTGTGAGGTCCAGAGTTAAATATCAAAACATGTTAAGTGAGGATTTCTATTGCTGCACAGGTGTACGCCAAGGGGAATGTCTGTCGCCGTTCCTCTTTGCTATGTACTTAAATGATATTGAAGATGAATTTTATTTAAAAGGGGCTGATGGTATAAACATTGGAGACTTAAAAGTCTTTTTATTATTGTACGCAGATGATATTGTAATATTTGCTAAAGGAGTGGAGAGTTTACAAATTGGTTCAAATACTCTCCACAGCTATTGCTCGGTATGGAGGCTAAAAGTGAACATCAGTAAATCAAATATTATGGTTTTTAAAAAGGGTGGACGTTTGCCGCAAGATTTGCACTTTGCATATGGTAACGAAAGAATTGCGATCGTAAATAAATTGACATATTTAGGTATTGTTTTCACTACTGGGGGTGCATTTGCAAATACTCAGTTAACTCTTGCTGGGCAAGCACAAAAAGCGATATTCAAATTGGAGAAATACTTGAGCAAATTCGGTGACCTTGGTCCAAAACATCGCTTAGAATTATTCGACAAATTAATCAGTCCAATACTTAATTACGGCGCAGAGGTGTGGGGGTTTGTAAATGCACCACAGATTGAACGTGTCCATTTACAGTTCTGTAAGAAAATTCTTGGTGTTAAGCAGTGTAATCAAAATGATTTTATTTATGGAGAGCTTGGACGTTGTCCAATGAACATCAATCGATACATCTCAATTGTCAAATTTTGGCTAAACATTCTGAAATCCAGTAATACTAGCATTGTACATTGTGTATACTCAGCTTTAAGGAGGGACCTGCTACAACGGCGTAGAGTTAATTGGGCATATCTACTCAGAGACTTGCTTAGCAATTTGGGAGTTTTCTATGCTTGGGAATTTGAAACAGTAGGAAACGAAACTGTGTTTCTTTCTTTAATAAAACAGCGCATGACTGACAATTTTGTTCAAAATTGGCAATCCCGCTTAGCTGAATCCAGTAGGGCAAGATTATACGGGAAATTTTGTGTTTATAAATTTCAGTCTTATCTGGAAAATATATGCGTATGGAAGCTCAGAACGGCCGTAACAAAATTGAGAACCTCCTCACACAGATTGCATATTGAAGTTGGTAGATGGAGAAAACCAGTTAAAACTCCTTTGGAAGAACGTAAATGTACACTGTGTAACGTCATCGAAGATGAATATCACTTTGTTTTGATTTGCAGTAGGTATGCAGATTATCGTGAAAAGTACATTGATAAATACTATTGGAATAATCCTACGAGGGATAAGTTTATTAGATTACTTAGCTCTGAATATGTGTATATTAATAGAAAGCTTGCATTGTTTGTTGATAAAGCTTTTAACCTGAGAGATGCATTGGTAGACGTAATATGACAACCTGGCGTACTTTCTCCCGCCAACGCAGTAACATAATGTATTTATCATGTTGTGGGATGCCCCAGAGCCGCCATCAAATGTTTGTATAGATTCTACATGTATGTTCATAGGCCGGTAGGCCTACTGCAATAAAGTTCATATATATATAACCGTATGGTAAATTTTCTGTATAAACAGTCAATCAATCAATTTTGTTTGATCTTTGGTCTGACGTGTGTTTCTTTGTCATGTTGACACTGTGATGAGTAATTCTCAGTTACAGTGATTATTTCTTTGACTTGTATAGTACAATCCATTAATCAATCAGTCTTTATATAACCCGTCATCAGTATCCGAGTCATTCAAACTTTGCCTCACCTGGCAGATTATCTGAATATTCGTAACTCATCGTGCTAGTTGTAAATATGGTCTGAGATTGTCATGAAAACTCAGTTTATATATAACCGAAGGAATTTTGCTAAAACAAGTATATATCTGCGTTATTTACCATTTCCTGATCATTAAGTCAATCATTAAATCTGGATAATTAACAGCTTTATAAAAGCAGAAGAACACAGACTATCCATAACGGTGAAGGAATTTTGCTACAAGTATATATCTGCGTTATTTACCATTTCATGATCAATAAGTCAATCATTTAATAAGTCAATCACTGAATATGGGTAATTAACAGCTTTATGGGGGGAAATTAAAACAGATTATCCGTGCTATATGCCGACAATGACGGTGTTGCCCTGTGTTAACCCCAGGATTTTAACGGCTGGGTTAGCGCCCTGTAGATCACTGTTGTGGGTTATTTAGAGCTGTTTATTACCCTTTCCTGGAGTCTTTACCACACAATTGATCCTTTCAGCTGCTAAATGTTACTTTATTAATAATATATTATCGATTCCAAATGATTACCAGCCGCAAACGTCGAGGAAATACGATTTAACGGCGAGAAGCGCGGTCTGCCTGGGCTAAGTGAATACGTCGCTATGCCTTGCTTTAGCCCACGCGGTTGTTGTCAGGGAGCGCCGCAAAGGCTGCTGGGATACCCCCGTCTAACAGAATCGGTGAAATTTGGGGTCTTGGCCCATGGACTAATAATGCTCAGTGCCGGGGCTGTGTCTGCGAGAACCAATCAGTGGCCTCGTTTTAAATAGGCTTCTCAAAGCCCAATCATAACTGTTGTGCTTCACGCATTAACCTCTGATTGAAGAAGCTGGAATGCTGTCGCACACCATTTCCTTGAAATTGGTCTTCTTTTTCTGGATATGAAAATGCATTGCTAGTTCCTCAGTAGGATCCCACTGCTTGACAGTGGTTTCTTTATTTTCGTTCTCTTTGCGAAAGAATATGTTAGTTTTTCTCACATCTGCAGGCCTTGTCAAGGATATAAGTTGCTGTAGGGTACGAAGCGCCTGGGGACATAGACCCGCCTATAGGAGGATGTGTTAATACGCTACTTGGTAATAGCTGATGTTCACTGCTGTGGTGGGGTGGTCACTATACCCCATACCCTCATTATTGTCACAATAAAACAATTGATTGGTGAATTCAAATTTTCGAAATAGACACATACGGCAGGTGACTACCTAAGCTGTCGTCTTAAATATCGACGTTTCATCAGTTCTGTATTCGTCTTGGATTGCGATTGCAACAAAGAAAAAAAAACACACCAGAAAACTAAATACCGGTACATATAAACATATACGGCTTCAGATTACTCGACAAGGTCCTCCCAGGGCATAATAAGGCATTCCCAGAAGCGTTACCATACACGGAGATTAACATAACAGAGCAATCCAACTCGATTGTGAACATGATCCTCACAATCTTGTGAAAGAATGCATGCATGGTTGACCTCTGTATATATTTTGTATTGTATGTTTCAAGAATGAATGCCACCAAGTTAACTTTCCTCTGTATTACGCAGTTTGTCTTTCGCTAGATAAACTTACGGTACATACTCTGCTGAAACAGGTTAAAAACGCTCTATTGTCATATATCGACCCAATCTGATTAAAACTCAGACTTAATAAACCGCTCCTCTTTCGGACATGTCGCTGATTAAGATCTGGGATAGTTCCTATAACAAATCCGTCAGATGAACTCCGGATCGAATAGTTTCCGGGTCAAATAGTCGCCCAATGAGACGCCTCGTATTATAGCGTGACGGCTAATCTCCGTTCTTGTTGCGATGTAGTTATGAACTGATTTTATGAAACAAATAACCGTACCTATATATCCAGCAGTGCAAGAAATATCCCTTGATCTTTTCACCTGGTCTGTCATTGAAGAGAGCAACGGGGAGCAAATAATATCTTCGGTGATCGCTCATGGACTGAGTCGACAGCCCCGCCTGAAGCTTCAGCCTTCAGGCGGGGATTTTTCTGCGTCTCGTCCGTACACTCGGCAACATAAAGATTTCCCGTAGCCGGTAAGAAGAACGGCTATACAGTGTCTTTTACGTAGCATGCAAGAGAGCACCTGCAGTCGCTCTTGCTTTAATGCGGACACGCCAACACACCATAATTTTAGATCTCGCCCTTGGCCGCCACTGAATACCGGTATAGGACGCTTTCCATTTCGCGTAGTCGGCGTGGCCGCTGGCAATGCTTGATTGTGCACTTCCATTTACTATACCGGAGCAATGCTGGCCTTGCCTCCAAATGGAAAGCGCCGATAAAGGCTCTTCGCCTGTTGAGGCTGGACTGTGATTGGTCGCCAGTCTGACATGCGCGACAGATTTAAGATAGGAACTGTCCCAGATCTTAATCAGCGACATGTCCGAAAGAGGAGCGGTTTATTAAGTCTGAGTTTTAATCAGATTGATATCGACCTATCGTGATATGTGCAAATATAACATGTATTCACGGATATCTGCATCCGACATCTGAAACCTTTCATCGATTCTCTTGCACGGTATTACCAACGCATTATCATATTATTAGAGGTGTAACATCGCCCTGATCAATTAACCCTTAATACCCTGATGCTCGAGATACGTCATCTTCTCTGACAAAGACAGCTGTATTGTAAACCTCTGTGCTCCGACACGTGGTGCATCCATCAGAATATCTGCCATTATCATGTGTTAATGGAACTATGCGCCATCCGTGTCAATGTTCTGGCTGACAATCACTTAACAAAACAGGTGTGCAATAAGCAAAGCCTCTGGTAATATGAGTATGTCACCGTCGTAGCATACTGAAAAATACAATGATAGAATAGCCAAGATTGAAGTATCTGTATGACAAAAAATGTCATTGTAAGCGAAAGTAAATTTTAACGGATTGCCACTTGATGTTTTTGGTTGTGAAGTGTTTTCAGTCGAATGTCAATAGATTGAACCAGCGGAGACATAACCTAGTCGTTAGAAGAGTGAGTTACCTAACCGTTCATTATTAAGCTACTTTTGATTTTTCCGGACCGGTTGTGTCGATCGTTTTCGAGTTTGTATTTGCACCCATCGTTCTACATGCTGTTATCGAGTGTCTGCAATTTACTTGGTTCAATTATTTCTTTGTATCGGTATCATTCGATTTATAAAAAAGAAATAAATGATCTATTGTACACAGTTATGTTATGTCTATTGTATACATATGCTATTTTGTGCTTAATCTATCCATGTCCCATCATTGGTAACGTATCGATCTTATGTTATGTATATAGTGCCACCCATTCAAACGTTATTATACCTGCTCCATTAACTCGAGTATAAAATAAATAGACATATTGCCATGAACCCATAGAGGCATTTAGTATATCAAGTGTGTGTTGGTGTGTCGATTTGAAGCATGTAAACTAAATATAAGCACAACCCAGCACATATAAATAAAACAGGTCTATTGAACATTTACTTGGAGTCAATGTTTCCGGGGAGGCAACCAGAAAATCAAATAGAGGTCTTCCTGAACTGACGGGGGTGTTCGCCGAATAGTATGGAGCTCTTACTTATTCTGAATAGTCTACGACTTAGCAGGAAGGATATTGCAGAAATACAGGAATGTTTTGAATCGGATGACCTATATTTTGGTCAAACGATACACTACGGACAAGAAAATCAATCAGAGGTCTTCCCGAACTTACTGGGGTGTTCGCCAAATAGTATGGAGCTCTTACTTATTCTGGATAGTCTACGATTTAGTAAGCAGGATATCGCAGAACTGCAGGATTGTTTTGAATCGGATGACCTATATTTTGGCCAAACGATACACTATGGACAACCCCTACAATCTGCTTGTTAGGATAGTATAAAGCCGGGTACCCTTCTGGTCAGGCATGTTCCCAGGCCTGGATAATGGATCAGGCTTGTGGGGTAAATTGATGACCGACTGAGTCAAAAGATGATCGACAGCCATACAGTAATGGCCAAAGCACAGGTTGGCCGTTGATTTTTTGTTCCGGTTAATTGCTCCCCGCTGATTCCTCACCGGGTGCAATTATGGTGAACTAAGATGTTATATTAGAGAAATTTCGGGATATCATATCTCAGTTTACTGAGATTGCACAGAGTCTTGATTGGATAGCCAAACACAATAATAGAGCATTCTCTTTGAAGTCTCAATTGTTGACTTAATCACAACCAATCTTAATAAATTAAAATCCTATATGCTTCTCTATCGTATGGTCGCTACAGGATCTTATACTCGCCGATCTCCCTCCGTGTTCTGTGATGTTATGTCATGAATATGCAGTGCTGCAAACGGACCAATCACATCCGTTTTAGTAGCGGCATTTCCACTCCCAACTCGACGCTCGGCCTAACCGAGAAAAGGTGACATCGGCTCCCGCGCTGTTTCATGCCAGATGTCTGGATTAAATGACATCAATTTAAACGGGAATTATACTATCTATAAATGACGGCATTACGACAGGGAAAGTCCTAAAAAAGCAACGACGAAACATCCGAGCTAAGTATGCATACAGCGCACAACTGTCAGCTGGAAATGAGAAACCCTGGGTCTGAGTAAGCGAGCGAGCGAGCGATCAACCCCTTTCAACTTCACAACGTATCGGCGAAATTTCTGACAGAAAAGTCGACTCGTTATAAGAGACATTTTAAAGTCTGACATACTTTGTACCTACTGTTACCTTTTTCAGTCGGATTAGGGGATAATTTCGTCAAATATTCTCAAAATTTTGTCCATGAAGGGTCCTCGTGGCTGCTGCCCGAGCTATTTTTCGCAGTCGCTGGACGAAGAGGCTCTGAACAGGTCGGTGGAAGTAATTTCGTCGAGCGGCTGAATTATTTCTGTATATCGGGTATTTTCTGTGCAATATTTTTATTTCATCATAGTGGAACTTCATCAGAAAATTGATTGAATCAGTAAAAGTAAATCTGGAAAGCGAGAAACGAAAAGAAATGTTGATATTTCTTGTTTTACCGCTGGAATATTCATGATTTAGGTATACGAAGTACCCCTATAGAGCCTATAGTCTACTGTATCGATCAAATCCGAGTCATGTCACCAGAGAATACAGAAGATGGGCTACGATTGGTCAAGAGTTTGAAGTACCAGATGTAAACAAAACACGAAGGCAGATCGGCGAGTATAAGATCCTGTAGCGACCATACGATAGAGAAGCATATAGGATTCTAATTTATTAAGATTGAATCACAACGTTTCTTTGCACTCTTTATCATTACTGATACACTGAAATGCACACACATGATGATTTTTACGCGTATCCGGTGTTAAAATCCGCGCTTTAAGCTCGCGAGAGGGACGTTTCCTCGCTTACTTGATCGGATATATTGTGCTTCTCACGGCAAAAATCTCACAAATGGCTGAAGACAATAAATCAGTGCTTGCTTCAAAAGTATGATCGCTTAACGACAACAATGACACATAATTGACAAATTTCCAAAGTGGGTTGGAACAGCTCTCGACAGACAGTGCAGGACCACTACCTGAAGAACGCCTCGTGATACTGTAAGTAAAACAGAATCGGCTCCTTGCTAAGGAATGGGGAGCGAAAAACTGGGATATAGTCTGTCAACTAGAATCGGCTATTACGCTAGGGAACAGCTTTCGGTTGATAAAACAAATGACAAATCGATCAAACGTTAACCGTTGAATATTGGGGTGTGTTTGACGTCACAGGCTCTCTCTGAACAGCTGGATCAATACATCGTAACAAATAATGTGACCCCTGAGAAAAGCCGGTCTGGACTCAACACTGTTAATGACTGGGGAGAGAGCGACAAATATTGACAAACACAAGGAAGCATTTAGTTAACCGGAAACAAAACCTGCTTCCTCATCTAGGGTATTGAATTAATGATTTCTGGGCGTCTGTTGATCAATGAACTGCCACCTGCGCCTGTTCGGAGTTGTCAAGACACCTTTGTTCCAGTTTTGGTGGCTTAAACATACCAGCCAATTCTAGGATGCCATGAATTATGTAACGTTAACGTTAGTAATCCTAGCCTGGATTGTTCTAATCACTGAAAACTGGATCCACGGGTGATTAGAACGATTTATGCCCAGGATTAAATCGCTTCAACACCAGGAATAGATGAAATGTTCTTCTTAACGGTCAAATGAAATATCTCGATTTTGATGACTAATTACCTTTAATCCAAGGATAATCAGATTGTATTGACGTCTGTGCGCTGTTATGCCAACTGTACACGATGTCACTTTGCGTCCTAAAACTATGGTCTTAGTTTGTTAAACTGTCGGTATAACGTTGCAAAAGGCAACATGCGGGAATATTTCCAAGCTTTGCGTGGAAAACATATGATGTGTTCCTCAAACGCCACAACACTGCCTTCCTCACATACAGAGAAACATGAACGTGAAGCCATCAGGGACAACGAGTAGTCTCATATCGTCTTCGATTTGGAATTTCGGAAGATAGAATTACAACCAGGAATCCTATAACCACGAACAAAACTATGGTGTTCCATTTGTGCCAATTTGATCTCACGCGTCGACTTGCAAAAGTCGACGCGCGACGCGAAAAGTCGACGTCGCGTTTTGAAATGCGACGTCGCCCTTTCCGTCGCGCGTCGCGCGTCGACTTTTACAATGTTAAAGACATTGGCCAAAACTCGACGTCGTGTTTCAAAAGTCGACGCGCGACGGAGAGGGCGACGTCGCCTTTCAAAACGCGACGTCGACTTTTTGCGTCGCGCGTCGTGCGTCGCCTTTTTGAAGAATCAAAACTCGACGCGCGACGGAAAAAGTCGACGTCGCGTTTTAAAAGGCGACGTCGCCCTCTCCGTCGCGCGTCGCCTTTTGCAATGTTAAAGAGATAGGCCAAAACTCGACGTCGTGTTTCAAAAGTCGACGTCGACTTTTGCCCTATCTCCTAACATTGTAAAAGTCGACGCGCGACGGAGAGAGCGACGTCGTCTTTCAAAACGCGCGACGGACATTCGCGTCGCGCGTCGCCTTTTGGTTTACAAAAGTGCGCATGTCTGGGGAGCATGTATTCCATATTGTTCACGAGACACAATAAATTATCAATAAAATTATCAATTGAAGTTTGCCGCTATACGTTGTACAAACGTATTATATAAAATTCACAATCTTTGTTAACTTTCTTTTTTTATGTAAAGGTGTATGTGTGTTTGTACTGTGATGTGTTGTATTATGGTATATTTCACCGTACTGTATGGTATGGTATTGTTTAGAATTGTATTGTTTTGTAATGTATTGAGTTGTAATATGTTGAATTGTAATATATTGTATTGTAATGTATGGTATTCTTTTGCATTTTATTGTATTGTATCGTATCATATAGTCTTGTTCTGTCTCGTATTGTTTCGTTGTATTGTGATTTGGGGTGTTAATTTCGAACGAAAAAAAAAAAAAAAAAAAAAAAAAAATGTTCACATCTGCGATTTCCGATCCTTGTAGCTTCTGACCGGTGTTGGTAATTTGCTGAGAATTTACTGCAACAAAGCAAGAATGGCAAGATATTTAACATACATGGGGACTATGTACCACATAATTTATTTGTTTCGCTGTCAGATATGTTATATTGCTGATTAATTTTCGAACACTGGTACCTGTGTTCATGCAAACCTCTCCATCGCGAGGACAACACGCATCTATTAGCTTGTCAATGTGTTCATATTTCGCCGGACTAATACGTAAAATAAATTCAAGTTTCCAATAATGAACCAAAAGCTTATGTAAGTAACAGGTTTGCAGGAGTAACAGTAACGACTGGAAAACAGAGAAAACCTAATTAATAGCTTGTGTAGCTCAAAGGAACTGTGGGATCTTACTGTTTTCCGGCCGAAAACGAAAGTAAAATGACCCCACACCTCACCTTTACTTTGACAACATATAGTCACTAGTCTAAAATGGCAGAAAACAAAGCCTTACTATTAAAAAGGGGTGTATGATTCGACATAAAATGCAATGTGGCGCGTTTTATCAGGAGACATTCATCAGGATGTCTCCAGAATGTAAGATCTCACAGTTCCATTGAGCTACACAAGCGATTAATTATTTTCCCTCTGTTTTCCAGTCGTTACTGTTAATCCTGCAAAATAGTTACTTACATACGCTTTTGTTCATTATTGGAAACTTGAATTTAATTTACGTATTAGTCCGGCGAAATAGTAACACATTGACAAGCTAATAGATGCGAATTGTCCTCTCGATTGAGGGGTGTGCATTTTATGGAATACAGGTACCAGTGTTCGAAAATTAATCAGCAAAAAGAACATTTCAGACAGCGAAACAGATATATTATGCTGTACATTGTCTCCATGCGTGCAAAATATCTTGTCATTCTTGCTATCTTGCAGCAAATTCTCACCAAATTACCAACACCGGTCAGGAGCTACAAGGCAAAAGTCGACGTCGAGTTTTGGCCTATCTCTTTAACATTGTAAAAGTCGACGCGCGACGCGCGACGAAAAGGGCGACGTCGCGTTTCAAAACACGACGTCGACTTTTCGCGTCGCGCGTCGTGCGTCGACTTTTACAAGACGACGCGCGAGATCAAATTGGCACAAATAGAACACCATACAAAACAGCTCAAATCTCAAACAGTTCCAGCAGAATTTATCGGATTTGGTCGACAAATGTTCGCGTCATTGGCTATTTTAAACACTATAACACGACCCGAATCGTCTTGTGGTCATATTTTTATATTCAACTGGGACCTCTACGGTATAGGGATAATGACATCTTTCGCCTGATAGCATGTACTGGGGCTATGAGAACGGCATGGACTCAATCGAGAGGTATAGCACAGAAATTCATAAGAACGAACCGCTGGTGGTTTCTGAATCTGTAGACCGTTCTTCTCTTTGAAAATAAGAAAATCTGTTATTCTTACTTCATCCTGAGACATCACGGATTTGGATAGAGAAGCAACATTGTTGCCGAATACATTGTCAAAAGGTGGCCATGACATTTCCATGGATAGAGAATGTGCGGAGAACGAAGGGAAACTAGAAACGGCTGACGACGAATAAGTCGACGATGGAACGAATGAATACGACACAGACGATATCAGAAACGACGAGAGCGAACAGAATGAAAGCGCCGACGACGATAACAACGATGGCAAAGACATGGAGAATGATGAGAACGACAGGAAAAGTGAGGATTACGAAAAGTATGAAGAGTATTACAATGAAGATGTTGAAAGCGACGAAAACAATGAAGAAGTTGACAGCGAAGAATATGATGAGATAGAATCAGTTTAATCAAATGATAGCGAGGAAACAGAGGCGTGCGAAACAGGCGAATCTTCACAAGTCCACGATAAACTCATCTTAATGATAAAGAACTGCGAAGACAATCCTCAGCGGTAATAAATAAGTGAGGAGAGGAGAGGATGTATTTAATTCAACATGTATTTGAGATAACAACCCTTTTAAAGATTCAAATGCTATTTTAGACAAATATTGCAGCAATCCGCTTTGATTCGATGTTTATTTTATAACTGTTGCGCTTCTCGCATCTACCTTTGATTGAAAAAGCGGGAATGCTATCGCACATCAATTCCTTAAAAATAGTCCTTTTTGGGGGTATGTAAATGTATTGCAAGTTCCTCAGTCATATTCTGCTGTTCGGCCAATGTTTAGTTTTATTTTCCTTTGCGAAAGAATATGTTGGTTGATCACTTTTCTCACATCTTTACAGAGGTAACTGCTTGCCTTATCGACGATAGAGGTTGCAGTATGTCGCAAAACGCCCGTGTAAGGAAGTACTAATACCCTTTTTGGTAATGCTTGATGATAACTGCTGTGGTTCGGAAGCAGCTTAGTTTAATTACAAGCGTCTGGTCCGTCATTCATAATTCAGCCGTCGCCCATTAAAGAATGTCCGCGTCCACAATCCAAAGACCTATTCTATATTCGATATAACAGTATTAGCACCAAATTCAAAAAGACAATCATAGTTTACATAAACATAGGCTAGTTTCCTGCAAGAGAGAAGCGGTCAACAGTTTTCAATGATGCCGGCAAGACATCATGTTGTTCCAAAAATATCAAATCCGTATCTCTGATGAGTATTCTTAATCCATAATATTCGTTGTAAAGTCGTCATCTAGAGAATGATGTATCCCAGTCACGCTTTGATTGTGACTGTTCATATGAGCACCATGAGAATCTTGAAGTACATGGGTTCATACGGCCCCTAGCTCCGGCTAAAGCGGAATTAGACACAAGTTACGAAACGTAATGCCATAGATCTTGCATCGTATGCTCGTATTTTGCTATCAGCATGCGATATGTACCGCCAAATTTGAGAAACTTTGAGTGGAGGCGCTTTGTGGTATAACCCTGTTTTATAAGTTTCTGCAACAATGTTTTGTGACGTTGATGAAAATCGTCACATTTAACACAGGATCTAGCAAATGCTACTAAGCGAGAATATGTATACGCCATATGCAAGTCCCACTGGAATATTACTGTCCAAAAAGGGATAGTTTACGATGCCGAAATTGTAATCATCTCTTTTGTCATAAAGTCAACGAGAGAGAAGGCCCGCTTCATTTTTATAGAGATATAGACTAAATATGATGTGCCTGTATGGCTATACGTAGTTTCCTTCAAATCCAGTGAAGGTGGATATATATCCCTCACTGCGTCATTTATATAGCGATTATCCACAGCGAGAACATCGTCTATATAGCGTTTGGTGAATGAGAAGGAACGGGCTTTGAATGGATCGGTGAAAGCGCCTGCATATAGTCATATTCATAAGAGAACAGATATAGGTCAGCCAACAGGGGTGCACAATTATTACCCATTGGAATACCTATATGCTGTTGATATGTTGTGTTGCCAAATTTCACATAGATATATTTAATGGGAAATTCAAGCAACTCTATAAGCAAAGAAACATCCCATGAATGATATCTCTTGATTGTAGTAGAGAGTAGAATGTAAATAGCCAGTTCGAGACCAGGGCAGCCGGGGCAGCCGAGGTGACGTCATAATTAGGTCGAGGTGACGTCATAAATAGGTCGAAGTCGCGCGGTGTTCGTCTATTTATAGTGTCACGAACATAGTCCAAGGGGTTGTAGGTCAACGTCTGTTCACCAGACCAGGACAATAGCCCGAGGTGTTTGCGGTGTTTCATGTCCGCTCAGCGGATCGTGTCTATAGCTTTTTGCGGTGTTCATACTATAGTCTATATACTCCGAGACAACGATCTCTGCTTAATAAGTATGAGGATCTATACCCACAGTGGGATAGGACTGACTAATGACAGCACCCCGATCACGCATAACCGCGTAGACTATACGCATATATATTATCCCGCGATAAACGATCGCTTCATTCGGAGGCGGACTAGCGAACTATACACAACATTCCGCCCGAAAGACGCTCTATATAGTACAGAAACGTTGGTGAGACCTACAATATTTTCGAACATCCCACTGACTTCAAAGGATAACGACATGGAAGAAACAAACCGGGAAACTATTCGCTTAAATTTTACAATTCTCACCGAGGAGATGATAGGCATATGCAGCATATGCGAGATATTGCGAGAAAGTAAAGTATTATCAGCGGAAATGTATGAAGACATCATGGCGGAGAAGACGAGAACTGCACGAGTCCGTCATCTGTTAAACGTACTACCTAGACGAGGTCCTAAAGCATTTGATGCATTCGTGGAATCTCTGCTTAAGACGGGAAACAATACCTTAGCCAATTTAATATACCCCGAATCTGAGAAGACACTCAACGAGGAAGTTGTCACACCGCTAGGCGCCTCAGCTACACCCACTCCACACACTGCAACGCTCACACCGGATGTCATTGAAGATGCTCTGGTGGAAGTCTACGCGCGTTACATGGTTGATAGAATTAATAATCTGATCGCGGAAACATGTTGTGGGTGCGCCACCGGTAGCGGCGTTCATCCATGTCTGGCTCTCGAAACCTGTCAACATATTGACATGCACTTCATCACGGCCTTCAGCACGCTAAAGGAATGCGATATTGTTGAAGAGACTAAGCATCGTCTCAACGCCCACAATAAACATTCCGCGGAAATCCTGAATACTCATTTATCACCAGAGAATATCGCCAGCCTCAAGACCTCTGCCTTTAAAATCCGTCTATACAGTATCTTAAACGCGGTTATGTAAGAATGAGGTCAACCGAAATTTGAGTACTACGGTATTTATAAATACGCGTTTAAAACATTTTCGCTTATTCCGAAGTCGGACATCGTGCGGTATGGATCAATACCAGAGAAAGCTCGTCGTACTTAAAGTTCTTTCTATAGTAGCTATATTGCTCCTAATTATACCACTCATCGTCTTGACCACGAAACGAACACCCTGTCCTTCATGCGCGTACCACACCGGCAAAGATACACCGCGTGTTTTCGAAATACCATCGGGCGATATAACCGTCATTCCCAACAGAACGCTATGTACACCGATGCAGCAAGTTATTATCGACGAACATTTCCGGGTTACTGTTTGCATCTACGCCAAGTTATTGAGGGTTGATCTGCGTTATTTTATCAACGACAAAGCCGCTATAAAGGGCATGGTCTTGAACTACATGCAGTGGACATTACTCAAAGCTCGAACCCGTCTCATCGATACAGCTATTCATAACGTCCTAGAAAAGAAAATTTAACCATGAACTGGAATCAAATGGTGAATGCCGTCACCTCTTTACACACCTACAAATCTATCATCCATAGCATGTTTGAATACGGCGTAGTAAATAGAGGCCGCCTAATTTTACTACGTATCTATACATATTCAGTGTGTCAGAATGTTTCCGATACGTTGAAAGTTGAAATTTGGGATTACTATATAACGCTATACGAATGCCTAAGGAGTTAGTTGATTGCGAATCAGTCGAATGGATAAGTACATCGTCGTAAACAGCGAGGACTCCAAGACGCTTTTCCCCGAGAATCGACGATACAAATTTCGCGTCAGCTTGAATAAAAACATCCATTTTGACGAGTCTTGGGTCGTAGCCTTAGCAGAAATATTCATCCAAAGACAACCGCAGGTTAAATCTCGATCTCTTCTACGCCTGTGTTGTAATATATGCGGAGATTCCTTCGTAGGCGAGACGAAAGTACCTCTTCTACGCTACGTCGAGGCCTCCGGACTCCAGAAAAAACCGGTATCTAGGATATACCCCACGCCGTATTACCTACCCATCATTTTAAGCGACGTACGCTACCTAGAAATCGATATAACCGACGAACAAGGTGAACCGGCGACATTTCTCACCGAATCCGTCATCGTAACGCTCCACGTGAAACAACTATGACCGGGAGACCGTTGTACATCCCCGATGTGAATAAATGGATCAGATTTTATCGGAACGAGGCAAAGTCTGTCCATAAACCCTCGACATATTTTAAGAAACAGAAAGGTGGAGGACTCGGCGGTAAGACGGGTGAATCCTACATTATTCCCGTCGACCCTCATTCTAAAAACGTCAGCGAGAAGAAATCCAAGACGCCAGCTATTCAGCTTACGACCCCCTCTCAACAAGTGGTCGAACAAGCCAAGTCTGAAGTCTCGAGAACGCGTCAACAGGAACCCATAAATAGGAAGCGTTCTCTTCCTACCGTCAGTTCACCCGCCGATAAACGGAGAGCGCGGACCAAAAGATCGCATCTCTTCGAGTTATAACATGGCACTCCTCACAGACAAAGGATTCACCGATGGTCAACCTAGCGAATTATCGTTGTTCTCATTACCCCCTACGCAAACAGCGGTTGAAAGTCGCTATGTTATCGACGTTCGACCGTCTTCTCAAATCTCGGCCGATGCACCCGTCGAATTCCTGATATCCGGTCAAGGCTCGGATTACGTCGACTTGAAATCCACCAGACTCTACGTTAAGGCTAAAATAACCCACAGAGATGGCACCCCTTTGATCAAGGACGAAAAATGCGGCCCTATCAATTTACTCCTTCAAACTATGTGGTCTCAGATAGACGTCTCCATGCAGGGTAAGCTTATGACGGTCATGGACAACAGTTACCCCTATAAAGCCTACATTCAAACGCTAATGAATTTCGGCGAAGACGCTAAAACCACTCAGCTAGTGCCCCAACTGTATGTAGCCGACGAGGGTATTAATTTGGATACCGCGGATGCCGCATCAGGTCAAAATGTCGGATTTACGCAGAGAAGGAAATTCATCGCTGAGAGTAATGTATTCGAAATGGAAGGAAACTTCATGCAAGATGTTTTCAAACAACAGCGTTACTTGCTGAATAACGTAGACGTATACATCAAAATGCATCGCTCCACACCGCAGTTCACCATGATGTCGGGTGAGGAAAATCTGGCGTATAAACTGGTGATACAAGATATCAGCCTGAAAGTCGAGAAAGTTCGCGTAAACCCCGGCGTGATTTTGGGACACGCCAAGACCTTGGAAAATACATCGGCCAAATATCCGTACGTGAGAACGGAGACCAAAATGGCTTCCTTAGCCACGGGACAGACCCTCTTCCACTGGGATAATATGTTTTTATCCGTCTACCCCAGCAGACTGGTGATAGGGTTCGTATCGTCCAAAGCCGTCGCCGGGGATTATAAAAAGAACCCCCTAAACTTTCAACACTTCAAACTGGCCAATCTCTCGGTGAATATTGACGGCGTAACGACTCCGGGTCATTTCCTGAGAACGCGGTATAACTCGGACTGGGAGAAGAGTTCATTCACATCGGCTTACCTGAGTTTGTTCGACAGCATAGGACGTACCGGCGATAACTTCGGTAACTCTATAGCCTGGTACGATTATCACAACGGCTCTACCCTCTACGCCTTCAACCTCGACCCCTCCTACGCCGCAGAAGATCACCTTCAACTCCTGAGACAAGGCAACGTACGTCTGGAAGCGACCTTCGACGAACCATTACCGGAAAATGTGAGCTGTATCGCCTATGCCGAATTTCCAGCGCTGTTCGAGGTGGATAAGTCTCGCAACATCATCTCCATTACACCATGAATACGGGCGAACTTCTTTGCATCATTCACAGCGACCGTACGCTCAACGCTTGTGTACGAGATGTGTACCCGGCTGACAAAATCCCGAACCACGTGTTACGAACACCAGCGGCTTTCATCGTGAATACCGACGTGGCGAGTCTCCCCGGGGAACACTGGGTGGTGTTTTATTTCCGGAACCAGCGAGGAACATTTTTCGATTCCCTAGGACATCCCCCGGAATATTATTCGAACCATTTCGTAGAATTTCTCGAAAACAATAGTAAATTCCGTTATTACAGCCATAGACAGCTTCAAGGAGATAACTCTTTTACTTGCGGTCACTATTGTATATACGTCCTACTTCAGCTTATACGGGGTATATCCCTGTCCAGTATCGTTACGGATTTCGATCAAAACCATTGTCATAACGATTGCTATGTATACAACTTTGTCACGCGGTATTTTTCACATTGTTTAAATAATTCGCTGAACTTGCATTGTTAAACCATTCGCATTGTCCTATCACTATTAATAAAGGTTGAGTAAACCACACACTGTTTGTTTTCTTATTTATTTAAAGAGGTGTGCGTCACCGTTTTCATCATTCGAGTTCGTAGATATGGATGGGAACGGGTGGAAAACGTACTTGTCGCGAACCTATTTCGACCCGAAAAACCCTATCAGCTTCACCGGGCCTTCTAAATTACACGCCTTATTAAAGGCCGATGGATATAATGTAGCGCGTAAAGAGCTAACGCAGTGGTTGAGCGACCAGGACGCTTATAGTTTACAAAAGCCAGTTCGTTATACCTTTAAGAGAAGCAGAGTCGTCACTGCGGGCATAGACGATCTTTGGGATACAGATCTAGCCGATGTGTCCAATGTATCCGAGTACAACGATGGCGTGCAATTTCTCCTCTTCGTCATAGACGTTTTCTCGCGATTTCTGTGGATTATCCCTCTTCCCAATAAACAGCATAAGGCTATAATCTCAGGACTCGATCAAATCCTGATTGAGGGGAGACAACCCAAGTATCTCCGCTTCGACAAAGGAAGCGAGTACAACAACCGATGGGTGAAAGCTTATTTGAAGAAGAAAGACATTCATTTCTACGTCACCCATAACGAAAAGAAGGCTAATTACGCGGAGAGAGTTATAAGGACGATGAAAAATAGTATGTATAGATATTTCACCCATAAGCAGACCTACCGTTATTTAGACGTCTTACAAGACCTGGTGCGTAATTACAACCAACGACCGCACACATCTTTGCGCAACAAAAGTCCTTCCGATGTTAATGAAGGGAATGAGGCTCTCCTCTGGAGAGAAATGTACGTCGACACGGCGATAAAAGGCCGTAAACAACCGTTCAAATTAAACATCGGCGATACCGTGAGAATCTCTCACGTGAGGTACGCCTTCCAAAGAGACTATCAAGCCAAATGGACGGAGGAACTCTTCAAAATTTTCCGACGATTCCGGAGACGAGGCACCGCGATATACGAACTCAAGGATTTTATGGACGACGGGGTACAGGGAACATTTTATCAGCAGGAACTACAACGAGTGAGGAAAGAGCCCGACGCGTTATGGCGTATCGAAAAGGTTCTCAAAACACGACGGAGGAGAGGCAGAGTTGAGAAATTAGTTAAATACACGGGCTGGCCCATTAAATTCGCCAGTTGGGTGCCGGTAGAAGATATCGAGTCGATCTAAGCTCGGCTACCCGCAGTATCCTGCAGCCTGCACCCTGCAGCATGCACCCTGCAGCCTGCACCCTGTAGCCGGATGTTGGGATATCTCCTATATAAGTGTAAGTTTCAGCGCGGTGAGCGCACTCTACACGAAGCTTTTGTTATATTAACGTCTATTTTCCTAGAGTATATCATGACTTATGCGTGTAGCTTATGCGCTAAGACGTTTACGAGAATCGAAAACCTGCGCAAACATATCGAGTCACATCACGGGGGACGGCTTACAATGATACGCGATGTCATTACGGGTGAACAGGTATCCGAAACGAAGACTGCGAATGCAGCCTTTCAACATCCCTTTACCATGACTGTTAGCGGTCCGACGGGGTGTGGAAAGACGTCATGGGTGTTGAAACGCTTGGAAGGGACCGACATTCAACCCTCTCCCACGCGTATTGTCTGGTGTTACGGTCAATGGCAGCCCGCCTACGAGAATACACGATTAAAGAATGTGAGCTTCGTTCCCGGAATCCCACACGATATCGGGGAGACCTATTACTTCGACCCTGCGCAGATCAATATTGTGGTGCTCGACGATATGATGAGTCAGGCCAAATCAGACGGACAAGTCGCGGATCTGTTTACCAAGGGCTCTCACCATAGGAATCTATCCGTGATTTTATCTCTTCCCCCAAGGCAAGGCGTCCAGAGACATCACCTTGAACTGCCAATACTTCGTGCTTTTCAACAATCCCATCGACCGTCATCAGGTACAACTCTTCGGAAGACGCATGTATCCTCAAAACATAGACTATTTCACGAAAAAGTACGAAGAAGCCACCGCCAAGCCTTACGGTTCCCTAATAATCGATTTGAAGCCGACTACACCGGAAAGTCAAAGGCTAAGAATGAGGTTGGATGCACCCGCACAGACCGGACAAGGCCTATATACAAAGACAATACCTTCTTGGTATAGGGAACAAACGGGAGAAGGGAGTCGTGTGAAATCGGATGCCTATAAAGCGTCTCGTACCGTGAAACACGACACGTGGAAGGCCATGTTCGGTAGAGCATCGCGTATGGAATTCGACGATGATATCAAAATGAAGACCACAGAGTTCATAAGGAATGGTTGTACGAAGCAGGAGGCTGAGGTCCGGGCAATAACTGAATACATGCCTCGGATGATGACGACGCTACGCCGAATGTACCTCGATATGATCTTGGGTATAAAAGCTCTGGAAAACGACCCAATTCACGAGGAAATCATGAAGACATGCGGTGACCTTCAGAAGTCCTACAACGCGAGCTATGAGGAAGCGATGAAACAGAGCGTTAAAATGAAGGAACACTTGTTCGATAAACTTAACGAAGACGATGAATAAATTTTACGCATTTTATTAATAAACATACATAGTTTGTAAAATTAGCCATCATTTGTATTCAGTATGATGTAGTCAGAGATCCGACGAAGCCGTGCGCCACAGTATTGATACCGTCATCTAGTACATACCGTTTATCGTCGAAGGCGGATAACGCTACTTTCTCAACGGTATGACTATATAACTGGTGGTCAATACTGCGAATCTGGTTCATCGTCGTTTTTACAATTTTGTGTTGAAATAAACAGTCTTTATACATGATATGTCGAAGTTTTTTCTTTATAGTGTATTTAGCTATCCCCTTCGCCGTTTTCTTCTCTTCTCCTCCGAAAAGAATGCTGTACAACTTGGGCCTAAGACCCACAAACTCCTCTATAGGGATACCGCCGCATTCATCTTTCATTTTGCCAAGTACTTTGGCATTGGTATCGCTATAGAGGTGGTGATCTTTCGGGTAGTTGCTGGTGTCGAACAAAGCCAGATTCCGCGCCATATCGCTGTACAAATTTTCCGTCTCGATTTCATAACACAAACTATCCGTGTCAGTGAATAGCAGCTTCGCTTTTTGGCCATAATTTCGTTTCATTTCATTATAGTGGAAGTCGTATATCAGTAGCTTCGAAAGGTCCAGAATTGCGAAGCCGGCATAGGTGGGCCTGTTCAAAAATAATTTAATTTTCTTCAGATTGACGCCGACTAAATCCTCGTTGACAATTTTGAATGCCTGAAAAGAGGGTTTGGCGACCATCCTCTGAAGTCTCCATTTCGAGTTAACGAGCTCTATCCGAGTTCGTTTCCTAAGATTTTCCATCGTTTTCCCGAACACCGAGTTGTTCATCAGTTTAAAAAAGTCCTTCTCGAAGTCATTCCTAGCGGCCTTACGTTTGTCCGTGTTGAACGCGATGTACGGCTGCAGCCATGTAGACTGCGCGAACTCTATCCCGCGATGGATACGAGTCAAACGCATCCCCTGTTGCAGGTAGAACTTCAAATCGCGGTAGTGTATCACATAGTTCGATTTGTCGCGAAGGTTCGGAACGAGTTTTTCCGTGGGTTTGCCTTTAATCTCTAGCTCTTCCTTCAATCCGATTGAATGAGGCGAGAGCATGTCATCCGTCACCGTCATTCGTTCGGGACAGAGAGGATAGTCGCTATGCGCCTCGTGGAGTGACGAGGGATATTGTCAGTCGACTTCGAAAATATAACCCGTTTCGGCATCATCTTCAATTTTCGCTATTTCCGTCGCGTCCAGCGACTGGATCTGTTCGTCGGTCATCCACGCAAAGTCCCGTAGTGGTAAAGGTTGCGACATAGCCCACCCATATAGGTTATTAGCATCCAGGTAAGTAATGTACTTAGTGGGAGAGTTGACATTATAATCGACCATGTCCGGGTTGTTCGCCTTACTATACTTATTGGAGATCATTGAAATACCTCCGCGGATACCCCGTTCTATCATTAGGTGCATATCTATGTCGTCTAGCAATTGCAAACGTACACCGGTCATTTTCAACATGGCGTCCCATGACAGACCGGGTGAGGTATAATAGTGAGCCGGGTCGAGATGATAGTAGTTCATGCAAATATCGCGAAAATTTTCGAATACATCGGCTAGTAGCAAGACATCGGATTTCAGGTAGAGGTCGTGGTATTGCCCTAGAGTTTGAAATCCAAACTCCGACCATACCGACTGCGCGTGGGCATAGTCTTGGTCGGAAATAGGCTCTTCGCGGAGATCGTTGTAAAACGCTTCTTTGGGAGGGAGTTGGCGTTCCGAAAATTTACTTTCGGCAGACATATAGCCGTAGGGGTAGACTCCCTTTCTCAACATTTTACGCCGATGGCTAGGGTTCGGGAAATGTTGGCCGAGCTGGTGAAATTTTTCAGCGCCTTCCTTAGACATGTTTTCGACTAGAGTTTCGAGGGAGGCATTGAGAAACTGTAGGGAATCGAGGAACCTTAAATTACCCAGAGAGAAGGAGATGTATTTCTGCATATTATTCGGGATGCACGTTATTTTCAAGCCTTTGAATTTTCCCATGACGCTGCAGATGAGATGGCCGTCATAGCCCTTAGTGTTATGCAAAACGACGGGTATAAAAAACTGGCGTTTTTCTCGCTTGGTAGACCTCCTGAACCTATACTGTAAGTTGCAGTGATTGTGAGCGGGACCCCTGTATTTCCCCGTCAAGTGACAATGGTCGCGTACCCTGTCGGTGCCTAGTTCTTTGTCGCAGATATGACAATGCGTCGCCGCTTTAAAGGAGTTTTCCTCCTCCCGGGTTATCTGCATAGGTTTGATACACTCTAATATATCGCAGATTCGTTTATCTTCTTCTACGAGTTTTTCCAGAAAAGTTTCTACGACATCGGGACCCCTATATACCACAGCGGGCTTACTGTGGTCGGGCATTGTACTCACTACGGTATAACAAAACCCTGACGGTTCGTGACGCTCGTATTTGGTGATAGCCCCGGATTCGGAGTGAATTTTACGCGTAAAACACTCGAAATCGGCGTAAATGACGAAAGGAACGCGTAACTGTTTCTTGATATTTTTGAATTCCAACCACTGCTCTTCGGGGGTTTTCGGGAGTCTGATTCGCTGCGGCCCGTGTCGAGAACAGTGAGGAATGTGTTCGTTTAGCAACTGTCGAGTAGAAAACCCGTGCAAACAATAATTGCAGTAGAATTGAGCACTATGATGTTTTGTACGATCCCCCAACAATCGGCTCATGTTCTTGATCAAGCAGAAATGTCTCTTCTCATCTTTAGAGATGAGTAAAAGATCGACGTGTCTGTCGGACTTTTGTTCGCTTATATGCAGGGGGAAAACCCCTTCGTCGTAACCGAACACGCTCACGGAAATATCGTTACGAGCTTCGAACTTCGATATTTGAGATAAAGGGATAGGAAAATCGATTCCGTCGATGTTTAACTCGTTCAAGTACGGTTTATAACGTTGAATGCGATTCGGATCACGCTTCGCGGGGTGTAAGGCCGCCAGAATTGACCAGAGAAAGCAAAACTGATCTGTGTTCTGCGGGTTGACAATGGCCTTCTTTTTACTCAGATGATGCGGTGTGGGGATATAGCTACTGCCTTGAAAGGGCACATATTTAGCGATGTGAACCTGAAGGTGAATAATTTCGTCCAAGACCCAGCCGCTCCCCTCTCGCTGATACTCCTGGAAGCTAGAATGTATTTTTTGGAAGGCCTCGGCGAGCTGCTGTTCGAGCTGAGATAGGTTTGTGCTAATGAAATTGAGACTTCTGAACAGGGGTTCGGAGTAAATGGCCTCACCCTCGCCGTTCGTTCGAGCGAGGCGGAGTTGTAGGGAGACGTACCACTTGATCCCGCGTTGCTCGTTTAACGTTGCCGTCAACAGTTGACGAACTGCGTTTTCGTTGCTATTAAAAAAATGAAGAATGTCTGAACTGGTCGTTCTTGTAGCTGGAATAGTGTGGGTGTGCAGAGTTCCGTTCAGCGCAGATGACGTCGATGATTTCGCTCCACCCGACTGTTTACCGTGGCAGCTGTTGCAATGTTGTGTTGCAATCGCTCGGGTAGTGGCCGATGGCAGGCAGAACACTCACGACCTCGGCTGGAACACTCCTCGCAGAACTGTTTTCCGGGTAACATGCACTTAAATCTCCCGCACCAGTTGCATTTCCGGGTAACATGCACTTAAATCTCCCGCACCAGTTGCATTTGGCCAGTCGAGCGGGTTGACCTGAAGATATAATGAAATATATATTTTCAACCGTGGTGTAATTGTCCGGTTAATTCGCCCTTAAACTCAGATTGAATACAGTGATGAACTGTCGAGTCGCTTTGGCGGGTAGATCATGAGATTTTGCTCAGGTATATTGGCCGTGTGGTCATGTCATCCAAGTTGCCGCATAAACAGGTACAATAAAAGCGTACATGAGATACAACACATATCACGAATTGTTAAAATAGGTTAACCAGAAGACTATACTGTGAAGCCATGTGACTGTCAGTATATCGGCATCTCTTCCCACTTCCCTTATATGTGCTGTAATATTGCCATAAACTTAAAGAGTCGACCTCATATTAGTTTCTCTTCTATTCCGACAGAGATACGGTGAAGTAATTTACCCGTAGTTTGTCCTGGGCGAAGTTCTGAACCATCGGACGACGAACACGATGCCACCGGAAGTTGATCTGTTCAAAATAAATATATAGCTTAGAATGGCGAAACATATCATTGATGATCAACATTTAGTAAGTGGGGTAATATAGTTGGTTATAACGTTACCGGAATGATTTCTTTAAATGGTGAATATTTCACTTACCGTTTTTCCTCGAATATTTCACCCCGTCATTCTCGGTCGTTTTCGCTTGTCTTTTCCTCGAGTGGATACGCTGGTGTTCTTTTAGTTTATCCAGACGGGCGAAAGTTTTATCGCACACAGTACATAGCAGAGAATGACCGCGGTGTATCCTTAGTTTATGTTGTAACATACATCTCCTATTAGTGAAGGTTTTGGAGCACAGATCGCACTGGATTCTTGTATTGGGAACGAGAGGAGTAAAGGAATCCAGACGTGAATAATCCATGTTGTTCGCTGAAATAATGAGATGATAATGACGTATGACTCTCAAACCACCGTATAAATATATATTAAATATTATGGCATAAATAACCGACATTCTTCATTCTATATATGA
>JAVTVY010050134.1:0-23998 GCA_036873755.1 Hanleya hanleyi | reverse complement strand
AATTGAATTATTGAACAACAGTTAATTCGTTAGTCCGGTGCAATATCATCAGTACTCATAGAACATATAACTGTCTTATCAAAGGCGTTTGGTACCCATAAAAATTGAATTATAGAACAGTTCGTTAGTCCAGTGGTATATTCGCAGTGTTCGTATTTATCACTCTAAATGTCAAGATAGGTTGTAGTCACACCATCGGGCAGGACTTTGCGCTTGGGGTAGAAGTATGTGAAGGCGTCCTGTTCCTGGGTATACGAGCGCATCTGGTGGTCGATGATACGGAAACCTCGGTTAGTGCCACTCGCACTGGCCTGGCTCTGGAGGACATTCATGTACAGGGCCTTGTTGATGTTGGAGTCGCGTCGACTCACCCCCTTACAACTGAATTTGTTGTCATCACCGTCACAAAAGTTAGTTTTCGAACACAGGGCGATCATGGCATCACCGCTCCACTCTAGTTTAAACAGGCCGGGCGTCCGCTTGTCGTAGGTGTAGTGGTCGTGTCGGGGTAGCCACTGGTCCCGTTCCGCCTCATATTGTGCACGTAATTCTGGTTTGACGAGTGACTCCCAGTCCGGGTTGGAAACGGCCATGTATGCTGAGTCGGTGTCCATTTCTATCAATTGCCAGTCTGATTGGTGGAAATACACGCCCATGAAATCGTATATGAATTCCAACATTCGCAGTTTGGCCAGCTGGTACACCATACATCCTATTTGGAGCGGCAGGTTATATGTGATGGTCTTTTTGGCTGACGTCACTTCGTAGGTGGTGTCGTCAATCATCTCCATGTGTCGGTATAGAGGCGAATTCACGCGTTTGCGCGCTTGTTTCGTGGTACAAATGTTCACGGTTACGTGACGGGCCTGGTTCGTTACCGTTTTTCCATATCCGCTGTTCCCAAGTAATTTCATCGTTTCCCCGATGATGGCTTTACTGGGGTCGGCGTCTCCTTGGCGACGGGCGGTCACGTCGTTCGCGAACTTCTCAAAACAAGCCTGGGGGGTGAATTCTATGACTTGGTATATTTTCGTAATTTCCAGTCCGTGCCTCATATACCACTGAAGCAGAGGGGTACCGAGCAAGATTTTTTCGCCAAACATGCTGCCGATCAACATACGCCGTGGTCGCGATAGGTAGTCGTGTTCTTCAGTGTATGCGCGCATATGGGCTCCGATATCATCTCGACTCACCTCGGTGTTTTTGAAGATGGGCGGACATTCGCCAAACGTGTCTTTCAAGTGGTCAGGGACGTGCAGATTACATTCCACGAATCCATAGAGGTCTCCCGTCTCAACAGTGCGTAGGATGTCGGTCATGGTGATAACAGTCCGATAATCCAGTAGTCGGTCGTGAGCGTGTAAGAACGAGTATAACTCAGGTTGACGACGTTGCATGTGGTGGAATTCGCATTCCCATAGCTGTTCATAGGCATAGCCCAGTCCACAAATGTAATCTCGATTTTGCTGTACTTCTTCACGTAAGGCGGCCAGGGTCAGTCCACGGCGCTCGTTATAGCGCCCTCCCGCGAACGAACACTCAGGACCGTGCCAATAACAGCCGTGAAATTGAAACACGGTCGGTACTGTATTGATGATAGCAAATCCGTCCACGGGAAGGCGCCGATCTCCAATTCGCTTTTCCGTGTGGTTGGCTTGGTGACGGATAGTGACGCCTCGTCGCTGACTTTCCCAATCCAGCCATTGTTCTGCTTGATGTTTCGTAGATCGTTGAGCTCTGAATTCTCGACCCTCAGGGAGCCACCGCGTATAATGACCGGCGGCATGGGTTTACTCAAACACAATAGGTAGAGGGCATTGGCGTCGAATCCTATTATTTTCTCACACAATTTTTCTCCTCGGATATGGGTCAGCTGTTTCTCATGGTACCGATGGAATATAATACTGGGGCCGCCTACGATATTTCCCTTCAAACAGTCAAACATGTCGGCGTCTTTCTGATCGACGAGAGCGAAGAACGTGGGTAAATCCTGGAACAGATACCGCAGGGTCAGACCGGGAATGCTAACACAGTCTTTGAATACGTCGACACCCATATCTCGGTAGAAGGCGGACATTTTGTCGGTAGCTTCCAGAAAAGGGATGACATCCAAATTGTTGTAATAGACGAGAAAATCCCGGAGAGTTTGCATTCCTTCACGGACCCACACCTGTTGCAGTTCGGTATACAGGGTGGTAGATAATGCTTCTCCTTTGAGATCGTTGTAAAAGGCCTCCTGGGGTGGTAACTGGGTTTCGTCCAGACGCTCGAGACTCTCCGCGCAGTCGTACGCTTTCACCCACTGTTCATAGCTGTAATTCGGCGCCAGGTAATTACGTACATCTAAGAATCGGAGTGAAGTTGTGGATAGAGCGACGTGGTTGTTTGTCTTCTTAATAATGAATTTCACATTCCCAGCTTTAGCGAGGTACGGGTACAAGAATTCTTTGATTAAGTTCAAATCATATCGGCCCGAGTTAAATCCAAGGACGGGTAATTGGTTCATGTATTCCAATAAACGCAGTTTCAGTTTCTGCGCATAGGGTTTCGGTGGTTTGCGTTCCTCACTTTCGTCTTCGTCATCGGTATCGTCCTCCCCATCCAATGTTGGAATACGCGCATCAAGTGCCGCTAATACATCACAGTAGATAGTCGACGCGAGATGTGCCGCACTGACTTGACTGAGGGTTTCAAGGTAGTTCATCATTCGTGTAATCAGTTCATGGGGGTCCCCGTTAGATACGAAACACACCGGAGCCGTGTCGTAACCGGGTACGTTGGTGTGAATACTCACACTCAAAGGAATGTGATGCTGGGTCCATTGAGTTTTAGCCGATGCCTTTTCCATGGGTTCTAATAGGGCTTCAAAATCATAGCACGCTCTGTACGGGAAATAACGGTGGTCCATGGGCACATCGATACCCTCATCTGCCAGGTCTTCAAAGATGGTCGGAGTGTTGTGGAATACGCCGCCGGGGAATTTCCGTTTGGTGGTCTGGTCACAAATTTTCTCGTGCCGATGTAAGTCGGTGGAACGGTCAAACACGCGTTGGCATTTACTACAGATGTATGACTGGGCATACCTGTTGATGTCCGTGATGTACGAGAAATGCCCGCCAGTGTCCGTTTCGTACAAATTCAATGTCATTGTTGTGTCGTATTTCCCCGGGGAACGATGTACGAGTCGGGCGGTGAGTTGTGGGGCGTCATTGTCGACATCCAAGTGTTGCTCTAATTTGTATACGACGATATTCACGTCAAACAAATTTTCCACCACATCCAGCTGCGATAACGGGACCCCGCGAAAGTGCTGTTTTTCCATGTTCCTTTCACGTAAGTAGTCTTCCCAATAGCAGTTGGCCAATTTATCACATATCCTGGGTGGACGTTTGTTGAGATGAATAGCCAGGCATCGGAATAAACATTTCCGATCGGTGTAGGGCCCATTCACGCCACCTACTAAGGCGTGCATGCCTTCTCTGTGTTTCAACCAGTCCGGGAGATGAATGGGAGCGCCGATAGGGTGATCGATCATTTTAGTGACGTAAAACGTAACATTGGTTGTCATCTCCACTTGCCATTTTGTGTTTTGTCGTTGTTGTCGTACCCATTCCAAACTATCCAAGCTTTCTAATTTTTCCAGTACCGTGTCCAGGGACGGTCGATGGATAATGGTGAAAGGCTGGTCAAACACCCGGGTATTATTGCTGGGATAATAATAACGGAGCTGGTCTGTCTCTTTATGGCGAAGAATGTATCCAAAAGTGAGATTTAACTTGAAGGCTGTATCTTGGTCGTTGAAGATGGCTTCCACGTAGCTACGTAGACGAATGTTTTCTTCCAACCGGAAATTATATAAGTCCAATATCGGGCGATGCCGATGAAAACAATGGCGTATGGTATTCCATTGTCGTTGACAGATGGTACGCACAGCTGGTTGTACCGGTAATACTTGTATAGGCGGGTCGTCGGGATCTGTGATAAAAATTCCCTCATCAGCGGTGAATCCTTGCATTCTCGGTACTGTTTGTATTTGGTGATTTGGAACTCGTATTGTTGTGCAACAGGGCTTCGCCTGGACTTTGAGAAAATGAATACAGACATCGAAATTCTGCCCCTTTTATAGCGGCTGGCTCCAGGCACGGTGCCAAAAATGTGGCATTCGCATCTTCACGGACCTCACCGAAAAGACACGGAGGTGAACGCCATTGTGGGAAAATGGAGAATACGTTGACCGGAAAGACCCGAAGGTGAACGCCATTGTGGGAAAATGGAGAATACGTTGACCGGAAACACCCGAAGGTGAACGCCATTGTGGGAAAAACCCCACAGATCAGTACAAGCTCCCACGGACCTGACCGAAGGAATACGGAGGTGAACGCCATTGTGGGAAAATGGAGAATACGTTGACCGAAGAAATACGGAGGTGAACGCCATTGTGGGAAAATGGAGAATACCGAAAAGACACACGGAGATGAACGACACAGACAGGTCTGTACATGTCCTATCATCCTCCACGCCCCATTCACCCACACCCCCATATAGTCCCATACTAGGGGTATAGGACCAATGTTTGTCCCACTGGGAAACCTACTTCTATACATTTGCGGTATGGTTGTTTGGATTTGTTTTCTTAGTCTCGTCAAGACAAACATGATAGGAAGTGTCCCGGCACGAAACGGTGAAATTTTTGAAAAAAGTTCGAGGTCTGTCTATAGCCCCATATAGACCCATATAGTCCCACACTGGGGGTATAGGACCAATGTTTGTCCTACTGGGAAACCTACTTCTATACATTTGCGGTATGGTTGTTTGGATTTGTTTTCTTAGTCTCGTCAAGACAAACATGATAGGAAGTGTCCCGGCACGAAACGGTGAAATTTTTGAAAAAGTACCATATAGCCCCATATAGTCCCATACTAGGGGTATAGGTCCAATGTTTGTCCCACTGGGAAACCTACTTCTATACATTTGCGGTATGGTTGTTTGGATTTGTTTTCTTAGTCTCGTCAAGACAAACATGATAGGAAGTGTACCGGCACGAAACGGTGAAATTTTTGGAAAAAGTCACCGAGGTCTGTTTATAGGCCTATAGGCTGGCTATATGGGGAGTATAGGTCCAATGTTTGTCCCACTGGGAAACCTACTTCTATACATTTGCGGTATGGTTGTTTGGATTTGTTTTCTTAGTCTCGTCAAGACAAACATGATAGGAAGTGTCCCGGCACGAAACGGTGAAATTTTTGAAAAAAGTTCGAGGTCTGTCTATAGCCCATATAGACCCATATAGTCCCATACTGGGGTATAGGACCAATGTTTGTCCCACTGGGAAACCTACTTCTATACATTTGCGGTATGGTTGTTTGGATTTGTTTTCTTAGTCTCGTCAAGACAAACATGATAGGAAGTGTCCCGGCACGAAACGGTGAAATTTTTGAAAAAAGTTCGAGGTCTGTCTATAGCCCATATAGACCCATATACGGGTTATGGGGGTATAGGACCAATGTTTGTCCCACTGGGAAACCTACTTCTATACATTTGCGGTATGGTTGTTTGGATTTGTTTTCTTAGTCTCGTCAAGACAAACATGATAGGAAGTGTCCCGGCACGAAACGGTGAAATTTTTGAAAAAAGTTCGAGGTCTGTCTATAGCCCATATAGACCCATATACGGGTTATGGGGGTATAGGACCAATGTTTGTCCCACTGGGAAACCTACTTCTATACATTTGCGGTATGGTTGTTTGGATTTGTTTTCTTAGTCTCGTCAAGACAAACATGATAGGAAGTGTCCCGGCACGAAACGGTGAAATTTTTGAAAAAAGTTCGAGGTCTGTCTATAGCCCATATAGACCCATATACGGGTTATGGGGGTATAGGACCAATGTTTGTCCCACTGGGAAACCTACTTCTATACATTTGCGGTATGGTTGTTTGGATTTGTTTTCTTAGTCTCGTCAAGACAAACATGATAGGAAGTGTCCCGGCACGAAACGGTGAAATTTTTGAAAAAAGTTCGAGGTCTGTCTATAGCCCCATATAGACCCATATACTGGGGTATAAGCCCAATGTATGTATAAATCCATACTGGGTGGACGTGTTGGAGTCTAGGTGAGTCCCTGGTGGTCCAATGGTGTCGTATGAGGTCTTATTTTGAAGCTCTCATGCAGGAGCACTTGACTACACTAATGGTTCGTATGTTGTCAATACTCTGCGCATGCGCAGCCTGGCCGTAGTATAGAAAGCAGGCATTTTTGGGGGTGTGTGTGGGTGTGTTTGGGTTAGAGATGGGCTATTCACGGTTCGAATGGGTCGTGTGAGGTATCAATGTGAAGCCTATGTAATGGAGCATCTGATGGCGTGGATGTGGGGTAGAAATAGGGTCATTCTGCGCATGCGCGGTAGCCAAAGGGTATGGAAATAGACGTTTTTGTGGTCTAGGTGGGCCCCTCATGGGCCTATTGTGTCGAGTGAGGTATCCATGTGAATCATAGGTGGGGGAGCATCCACCTGGACTAACATTCACGTGGTTTGGTGGGTCTGCGCAAGTGTGTGACGTCACTTCCGGTTTTTCAGAATGCTCAAACACTACCTCCAACTTTCCCGGCCCGCACCCTGGCCCGGCCCGACCCAGCACGCAGCGCGCGCGCGTTATCCGGACGCGCGCGCGCGGGTTGTCCGGAAGTGTGCGCGCGGGACAAAACTTCACATCCAGGTCAAAAGGTCTCCCTTTCGGCAAGGTTCGACAACAATGTTGCGGCATCGATATACAGAGCTTGAACTCAAAAGGGGATTGTAAATTAACCTGGGAAGGATGGGCAGGTCCATTCGGACCAATCAGCGGTCGAGAAAAAAGAGCCAATGAGCGATCGAGAAAAGAACCAATGGACGGGTACTAGGTACACGTCTGCGCCTACATCCGGGTACTGGGATGCTTTCGCCTACGTCCGCGCCTACATCCGGGTTCTTGTACACTCGGGTAATGTTTTCTGGACATGGATGGGTTAGCTTTGGCTCCATTCTAGGCCACTGATTGGCTATTCATGGACATGCTCATATAGAAAACACACAAGACAGGTTTTTTTTGGTGAGATCTCTTTTTTTATATTTTGTATTCAGTAACAACAACAACGTGACAACAACCACGTGAAAACTGAAGCCCAGAACAAGGGGCTTGTACATTGAAAGAACTGAAGCCCAGAACAGGGGGGCTTGTACATTGAAAGAACTGACGCCCAGAACAGAGGGACTTGTACATTGAAAGAATTCAAGCCCAGAACGGGACTTGTACATTGAAATGATGGGCGGCCCAGTCATATACGAGTACATCTCGGTCCTCGGCCTTGGGGTCTGCATGGAATGTCCCCGACGTCGATGGTACAGGTAAAACAAGCAATATTGTCCGCACACCATACTGTCCAGGCTTTGCAACGTTTTAGTATTCCAACACCACGTCTCTGTGCCTTGATCCATGAAGTCTGTTAAATCGGAATGGAGGGGTGGTAGGCCGTACGGATCAAAGTATTCGCCCTGCTCTTCTGTCAAGTACGCGGCCACCCAGTGTTCACCGGGTCGCTCCATCGGGTCTGTATTCAGGACGTAAGCAGCCGGATACACACGGTCTAATGGGAACACGTCTCGGGCGAACACTCCTTGAAAGACCATGCGTGTCCCGGGATCATTCTCCAGCACGGTGCGTATCTGGTCTGTATCCATGTTAGGTGGCACAGTCACACAGGACGTTACGGCTTTTATCGATTTGAATGATGTTGTCAAACTCAGCGTAGCAAATCACATTGATGGTTTTCGGTAAAGGTGTCCCGAAATGCAGTTCCAAGCGTGGGAGTCCGATCGAAACAGAACAAGGTGTACCCTCTGCCGAAATCGTCTCGACTGATCATATTTCCCTCGTCTTGGTTGATTTGGCCAGTTGCTGTGAAGAGGTTCAGATAGCTCCGGATGTAATTGTCCGTTCCGAAATTAGGTTGTAAAGGCCGTGCCGGTACCTGTTGGCCATCCACATGCAGGGCCACGAAATTGATGTTGAACGCTTTTAGGTTGAACGGATTCCTCGAGAGAGTCCCATTATAACTGACGTTCTCCACACAGGCTAGGGTTAAACGCTTGGGCAAATCCCCCAGGAACAGGTTTTCTTGATTGACAATCATATTGCCTTTAGGAACGGAAAAGACCTTGGTCTGTACTCGTCGAATCGGGTACTGGGCTGGTTTTTTCTCCAAGGCTCTGATGTGCCCCAACTGTACACCTGGGCTCGGTTTCACTTTGCGTACAAACAGACTTGCCTCTTGGATGACAATGTTATACTCGAGGTCCTCATTCGGGGCCATCAAGGCAAACGCAGGCGTTGCGCGCACTAGTCGTATTTTGACAGGTACTCCATTCAAGAGGTATCGGTCCTGCATGAATAAGTCCGCATGCAGACGTCCCATCATACCGACCGAGTGACTCTCTGCTGTGGCATCCACTCTCTCCGTATAGCCGTCATTATCAGGACTCTCTTCCATCTTGCCTGGGGTATCTCGGTAGAACAACGGGGCTGTCAAATACGACTTTTTAGCGTCACGCCCGTAGGATAACAGTGTTTCGATGTAGGCTCGGTACGGGTACGTGTTCGTCGAGGCGCTCACCAGTTTATCACTGAGGGCTATATCCACTTGCTGGAATAGCGAATGAAGCCAGAGATTCACTGCACCCACGGGTGCATCTGCTTTGAGGACTGACCCATCTTTATTGGTGATTTTAGCTTTCACATATAGGTACGTATGGGCTAAATCCAGGTAGGTCGTATCTGCGTTGGTGATGGTGAATTCAATGGGGCCTGTGGCTGTAATGCTGGAAAGGGTAGATGTTCCACCCATTGACCCTCTTCGGCACTGGTCTGAGTAGGTGGGACGGTCCATAAATCAAATTCACTGTTGGTAGAAGGACACGACTCGGCATGGATGAAAGCCATCTTTAAGAAAAGATATCCTTGGTCTTCGATGTGCGTCGTCGCTGGGTCGGTCGTCGACTGGTGCGTGGTCTCGGTGGTGCAGGTCTTTTATTCCCTACGGTGCGTTGTGCTTTGGCGACCAAGACGCCTCCCGCTTCTTTGGCTCGACGTTTCAGTGTTTCTTTGGGTGCCGCACCGCCCAAGACATCACCCGCGACTTGCAGTCCACTGCGCACCGCTTGTTTGCCGATCGCTTTGACCCCACGCGTCACCAAGGGCAGGAACGTTTTGACGATGCTCCCGAGTATGTTCCCCAGCCCATGTCCTCGTTGCATGCGTGTACCTGCAAAGACAGGAAAGCTACCCCCGGCCTGTTTGGTGTAATGATCGACGTAACTGGCTGTATGGCATTGATAAGGCACCTTCATTATGCAAAGTGAACCGCTCGGACTTGACGGAAATGAAGTGTCAGCACCACTTTCCCACGCTCGAATGCAATCGGTTGACCGGTGTCGTCTCTTATATCGATGACGATGGAGCTAATATCGGTCTGACTGACCGGTAGATACACGATATGCCTGAAACTGTGGGTGACTTGAGCTTCACCGGGCAGACGCGCAGTAGAGGTACGTTGCTGTCGCCGACAATGTGTGCATCGACCACGTCCGAGTAGATGTACAGGCCATACATACCACCACGCATGTCCATCGGGATGTGGGCTCTCTCGCCGGTGGGGCCAGCGTACCCCGTAGATTGAGACCCAGCATTTGCTGTAGGGTAGGACTGAGTTCGACACTCACGTTGGGGCTGAGCGTGAGATTGGCCTTGTCGTTGTGTGCGTTGTAATCGAAGTCCACATGATTTTTGAAGGGGAAAGATTTGATGGGTTTTGAAGTATTCGTGACGTCTCGTAGAGACTTATAATGCATCAGACTTCTCAGTCCACCCATGAACTCCTTGGGGGTATCGTATTGACCTTCGGGTAGTTTGAGTCGAGTTTCTTGTCCTTCGTAGGTCACCTCGTACCATACTTCATTGGCTCGCACGTTGTACCACGAGTAAGGGTATTGGATATCCACGAGTCCACATTCCCAGCGTCCAGGTAAATGCAACGGTTGCGGTAACTGGGTCACGTACTTGGTCAAGGTGTTGTCAGGAAACACATCAGCCGAGCTGTTACTGGGTAGGGTGAGGTAAAACATGACGACTGAGCTTTCCTGCTGCTGCTGTTGGTTTTAATACTTCTCCCAGCCCTTGGGCGCTAATCGTCGTGATGGTCGCGGTGACTTAGCTCTTGGTGGTTGCAGGGGGTGGCGTGGTAAAAGGGGTGAAAAAGTAGGTGCCCGCCGTGGTGGTGATTTGGGGGGTGACTCCGGTTCCCAAGGTTGTGGTGAGAGTCGTGGTGCACGACTGGGCGATTGCATAAAGGCCCAGCGCTGGGGGTTCCCCACCAATTCCTGTGGTACATGCATGTCTTTCAAGCCTTGAGCGAAGACCTCCCATCCTCGAGGATTCGTGTGCGACCTGCGTTGACGCATCAGGTCATTCACTAAATCCGTCATGTGGGTACCGGGGACCACCTGATTCTGTACCAGGAGTTCGCCTTTATCATTCGAAGTCATGTTAGGATTCTGTTTCATCCGTTGTAATACCAGGCCAGCTTGTTTCTTGAACGATGCAGGTACACTCTTCAGGACTTCGTCTTCGACCCACTGTGGAGCTGTGGGTGGTACCCCTGGTGATGAAGGCTGTTGGAGCGGTGCTGAGGTCGGTGATGTGTCGCGTGGTGGTGGTGGTGGTGGTGGTGCTGGAGTAGAGAGGGTTTTGTATTGGTCCATGAACGTCATGTACCGCTGAAGCGTCTCATTGTACTGTTGTACTTTCTCACTATCGCTTAACCCCGGTCTCTGTAAGATCTGACGCATCTCTTCATCGAGGGTGTTTATCGTCTTCACCGTAGAAGGTATGGGGTACGGTGATTGAAGGTTTTGAAGGAGCCGAGGTTCGACGAGGACCATTTTTTTCGTGTGGTTCATTGTCGGCCGAAGAGTCCACCCAATACTGGACCCAACACGGAAGCGGCCAACGGTGCTAAGATGGCCCCGAGAAAGCCACCTTTCTGTAACACCTTTTTCTTTTGTGTTTGAGAGACTTGCTTCTGGACTAAGGTTCGGAGACCTGTCTTATGCTTGGTCAACTTGGTCTTCTGAGCCGGAGTCAGTGGTACGTTGCCTTTTAACAGATTGTACCCGATCTCGCACAGACAGCGTACAAGGTCAGGGTCCGCACCGCGTACAATGGTTCGAACCAACTCGGGTGGGGCCGTCTTCAATACACGGAGCGTGGGGCGTGCTTCCGTACTCGCGCAGACATCATGTACAACTAATGCCAGAACCCACAACCCTGCCCTTTTTATCTATCTCAGAGAACAGAGACAAAAATCAACCATGATGTGGTATTCATTCTTTTTATTATCCCCATCATCAAAACACACACATCCCAGCTGGGGGAGCCACTGTGGGTGTGTTTACATTATTTTTGCATGTACACGTGGTGAGTCTCTCCGGGAAAGATGCCGGTGCGTAGTCGAAGGTAATCGGGGGTGGTTTGCTTCAGGTCGAAGAGCATATACCCGTGCTGAGGGGTTGTCGCTTCTTTAAAGGCTTCCAACGCAAACGCAGTGCGTCCAAGGTACATCTGTCTCGCCAGGTGCAGCAGTTGAGTGGTATCTCTCGGGTTTTTGAAGACCACCATGTAGTGGGCATTTCAGCTGATGTTCCGATGTTCTTTGTTTTTACTGAAGAGATTCTGCACAATGTAGATGATGCTGAGCCGTCGATGATGGCTGCCTTTGGTAAAGAGTTGGGTGACCCGACTGTCCGTCTCCGCCAGAGATCATCCAGAACCACCAAGGTGTCGGGTTCCAAATCGGCCAGGTTGGGTAGGCCTTCCACGAACGTGATGTGGGGCATTGCTGCATACGCTGCCTGCCATTCTCCGTAACACCACACGACTCGGGCAATGGGTGGAGTGATCATGCTGTCGGCGTGTTCGAGGAGCTTCCTGACGAAGTGCGTTTTGCCGGAGCCCGTCGGTCCTGCGATGACGCAAGTGAAGGGATGCTGCCAACGGGGGTCCATGGTTCGAGGTGTATCCGCTGTCGTGGTAACCCGCTCTTGTAAATTTGGTACGAGTGAAGTGGAGTGGTGGGTACAACGTCGGTCGTCGTTATCTGTTCACTGCGAGTGATGATGGTGGTGGGTACAACGTTGGTCGTCGTTGTCTGTTCACTGTGAGGGATGAAATCCGGTGGGTTTTCAGACGTAGTAGGTGTACTTGGTGTAGGTGTTGACTCTATACTCGGTGTGGAGCTCGTTGTGGCTTGTACACGTGGTGTGGTGATGACTGGGCTCGATACGGGGTTGATTGGTGCTCTCTGTAGACCGGTTTCACTGATGGCTGGTGTTCTCAATTGGTTAAGTAACGTGCTGACATAGGCTACGTCGTAAAACACACCTCCGTACAACACACTCAGCAGGGTTAGCAATATCACCACAAAGCCCACTTGTGCTTTGCGCGTTTTGGGAGACGCTGTGTTCAGAGACGGTTGCACCGTGTTCATGGTCGAACGTGGAATGAAGGATGACGGTAGTGGTGTCTGGCTTTATAGTCGTTTCACCTGGTTGGCTGCGACCCAGGAATTGAAGGAACTGGGCCAGCCTTGCCATTTCACGAAATGAAACAGTTTGCCACGTCGACGTTCCGTTTTCAAAATCTGCTCCACCGTGTAGTAGTCTTGCTGTGTTTTTACGACAGGCTGTAATTCCATCTCGTAAAACGTCCCTAGCAACGGTTCCCCTTGAAGATCTTCCAGTTCATAGACTCGCTGCTGTCGGGGTAGGCGCCGTTTAATCAGGAAGTGCTCATCGCTCCAGTTGGGCAAGTAACTTTTCTCGAACTTGCCCTTGACTTTACTGATCCGTACAGGGTCCCCGACCTTGAACATCGCCTTCGGTGCTCGCTGCGAATGTATGGGGTACAAGACACGCCGGACTTGGGCTTCATTGCGTTGGGTCACGGTAATGGGGGCTCTCTCTATACTCCGGTGATAGGCTCGATTGTAACCACTCACAAGTTTCAGGAGAACATCAATGTACCGCCTTGTATTCTTATAGGTGAAATATTTATACATACGGCCTTTGAATGTCCTGTTGAACCTTTCCACCACGGAAGCCTTGGTCTCGTTGTACGTATGGAAGAAGAAGACCTTCTGTTTCTTGAGAAAGGCTTGGAACGGTCTGTTGAGGAATTCCGTGCCTTCGTCGGTTTGCAAATACAAAGGTTTGCGCCCGGTCTTGAAGATGTCTTTGAACGCCGCTATGAGATTCGCCCCCGTTTTCGTACGGATGGGTACCACCCACGCATACTTGGATAGGATATCGATGCACGTCAAGATATACCGATTCCCATCGTTGTGTTTGGCAAAGGCGCTCATATCGACCAAATCCGCTTGCCACTGGGCATCTATTCCTCCCACGATGACCCGGTTCCGTAGAAAATGGCGACGGACAGATCGATGTAAGGTATAGGTGTCTTGTTTTCTTAACCAATCTCGGACTTGGGCACGTTGTATCCCCTGGGGTTTGGCCGCTCGATAGAGAGCCGACAATGCACTATACGCAGCCGGACTGTCGGGACTGTAGTATAAGTTATCCAACACCTTCTCCCAGCGCTTCATGGTGACAAAATGATGATGGACCGGAGATGGTTTATTTATAACGAGGTCGAAGTTTCTACCACCATTGTGTTGGTTGACTGAGTCTTGCCGGATAGTCTATAGCCTCGTCGTCTGGTTCATGACTAGACAGTTGTTCATTGGGTTCAGCCAGCGCGTGCTCAATAGCACGAGCCCACCCCAACTGGTCTGATGACCGCTCGTCCGGTGTAAACAGCTGGTCCACAATAGGCACCACTTTCTTCAAGGCTGTCCACAGGTCAGGGTCTAGGGTGAAGCTTTGCGTAGGATCGTGGTAACGCCCCACACGGGCAAAGAAGGGTCCACGGTGTACGTAGTTGGCGTTCTCGAGGTGGATGAGGTTTCCGTCGAGCTCACCAGACAACACTTGTTTAAATTTGGTCCAGCCATCACGGTGTAGGGTAACCGTAGTGGATGTGTACTCCGAACCCCACCCACAGGCATCCCGATCTTCCACGATGGTGACTTTATCTTCATAGACGTGTAACCCCACCTGGGGTGTAAGGGGTAGGATGGCTCGTAGGACTGGTGACATGGTTGATCCAATGACGAAGGATGAATGACACACACGCAGACTGTCTCTCGTATTTATAGTCAGGTCCCTCGGTGACATGGTTGACCCAATGACGAAGGGTGAATAACGCACACGGTGACTGTCTCTCGTATTTATGGTGAGGTCCCACTGTCAATGCCGCAGCGCCAGGGTCAATAGGGCACAGACCATGACTAGGCCAACCAGCCGTCGCTGGTTCCGGCGTGAGCGCTCGTGGTGCATAGCCCGGGCATCAAGGATGGCTGTTATAGTCCAGTAGTGGTGAGTGATGGCACACCTCTCCATCGAGTGCACTCTTTCGAGGACCGCTTCTGTGAACTCTTTCAGGATCTGGCGTCGCCCCTCGTTGTCGTCGCCATCTGCAAACATGGACTGAACCACTGCTCGGTAACCCGTGAATGAATTAACCACGGTCGCATGCTGTAAAATGCGAGTGGCATAGGGCTCGGTCTCCGTCATGGCTCTGCAATCGTAGATAGGCCGATGAATGCAGCAATGCCCTGAACATTTCCACTTTTATACGTTTTTTCTGACATTCGTGTGTTTTCGGTGACCTCCGTGTACGACATTGTGGGGGTTTTCCACAATGTCGTCCACCTTCGTGTCTTTTCGGTAAAGTCCGTGTCTTTTCGGTAAAGTCCGTGTCTTTTCGGTAAAGTCCGTGTCTTTTCGGTAAAGTCCGTGTGTTTTCGGTAAAGTCCGTGCCTTTTCGGTAATGTCCGTCTAGGGACTACTTTTTCTCCGCGGAGGCAGACCGCATCACCACCAGACCGCATCACCGCGGAGGAATACACACGCCCGATTCACGCAGACCGGAAGTGACGTCATACATGACGTCACACTTCAGTACATGTCCTATCATGTTCACACTCCTGCATGTCATAAAAGACCGATTCTACCTTATTTGGAGGGTTCCCGATTGGCGAAATTATCGGGTACCCCGAAAAATAGGCAGAATCCGTCCTTACTATACTATATTTTTGACCTGCAAAGGCTATCTATTGTCCCGGAGAGGGCCGGACATTGCCGGAGATGACCGGACATTACCGGAGATTGCCGGACATTAGACGGCTTCTGATTGGACGAGAGCTCTGTGACGGATTTGACCTTTGACGGCTTCTGATTGGACGAGAGCTCTGTGACGTCATCGATGACGTCATCTCATTTGCATAAATAATAGGGAATTTACGCTTACTATACTACTTCCATGTATACCCGCTTCAGCACACAGATTTGACGATGGTGGCAAGTGAATCGCAGACCTGGAATTGGAAGGGAGCGCCTGCACATGGGTTCATTCTTTAGAAATGTCGAATATTCCCTGTAAACATGAATTCCACGTAAAAGCGCCCGTCAACAAAAAAAACGCCATTTTTCGCACAAAATTCACATCACAGTTTGTCATTCGGACTAGATGTAACCCCTGTGATGACCCAAAACGCTCTTCTCTCACGAGAAAAAAAGAAGAACAAGGCGTCGTTCGTTAGTAGGAACGAACGAAGCCATGTAAACTTGGCTAGCTTTAACCACACGAGAACTATATAGGCCCTCATCTTCGTGAGCCTTCGATCTGTTAGGTTTGGTTAGTACTTGATTAGGGGTTTCCTCTAAATTAACCCAAACAGTGAACGCGCTAAGTTAGTTGATTAGGCCAATTCGCTGCGAGGTATGAGATGTGACAGGGTTGCATTTCATCGCGGGCCAAACTAGTTTGATGTCAAGCTGAAATCGACATCGGAAGTCAAAGCAAAAAACCCCGCAGGCTTGGTATACCGACATGCTGATTCAAAACAAGCGCGGGGAATGAAATGTATACGAGATTGTATATAATAAAGGCATCGACCCCAAAACGCATTCGTTAAAAATGTCCAGGTAAACCCTCTGTGAGGCTTTAGGATTTACCTGGACTTGTGAAGACGATAGCCCCTGAGCTAACAGGCAATTGAGACTGTTTGCTAAGGCAACAGCTCTCGTGTGCGACGGGCTTTAGCCGATGTCACATTTTAATACAATTCTGTTAACATAGACTTCACACAAGACTGACCAGAGAACACCAAAGAAGTGAAGTTTACCCATTCCCTCAAACAGTATTTATGATTAGGAGTGAAAATCCTCTTATTGCTATAATTTTTTAATTGATATCAACATTTTTTTAGCGGATACAAGTATATTACATAATCTCGTACATTTCATCCCCCGCGCTTGTTTTGAATTAGCATGTCGGTTTCGATTTCATCTGGACATCAAAGCAGTTTGGTCCGTCACATCTCCTACCACGCAGCGGATTGGCCTATTCAAATAGCTTAGCGCGTTCACTGATTGGATTGATTAAGAAGAAACCCCTTGATCTATTTATATCCAAAACCCGTATGTGTAACTAACCAAGTCAGTGTATCGATCCTAACCGATCGATCGATACGCTCATACGAACAAATAATAGCTTGTGTGTCTTTCTCTTTTGTCCGTTGACTTGTGTGGTCAGACACACAAGCTTTCTTTCTTCCTTACATATTAAAAAGGTGATTTTTCATAGTGGGACACCCTTTTCAATATGCCAGAAACGATTCTTCCTCTATAAGAAACGATGTTTTTTTTTTCTTTAAAAAAGTGTCCTGATGTACAGGTATAGTTTTTCATTAAAAATCGCATTTTGGAGAGGGGTAATTGTACAACATTGTAACGATTTCTCAACAATGTTTTATTGTTGTTGACAATCGTTACAATGTTGCAAACATTGTTGACGATCGTTACAATGTTGCACAATAAAAAAAGTGGAAAAAGACACAATATATCATTGTTCCCAAACTGGCTCGCGAGAATGGCGTTGGTATATCCGATGCATCGTCTCGTGTCATCATGTAACTATAACATAGTCCGCTGAGTTATGGCTGTAATGCGCTAACGGTGTTGACATGCTGTAAAGATCCGGCACTTTGGAGATTAACATTATTGAACATCTTCACATGTGATAACCGTTACTCCCCTTTTGTGGTTACTCTCCTGCTTTTGGAGACAATAATCCGGCCTTTGGATAGATTTTGCGAAAACATTACACCCTCGGACATGGATCATTCGGTTTCAATGTAAGTACGACATGGGACCAGATCGTATCATATTTATTAACTGCTTGAGATCTTATAGAATGTAACTAGCACAATCTTATCGGTGGAATTGATGTCTTAAATTATGAAAAAGCGCTTACAAAAAGTAACTGGTATCGGACACCATCGGCGTTGTTTGAGCGAAGTCATTTTCGCGCTAAAATATGTTTTTGGAGGCTATCGAGCAGTTAATCTCAAGAATATTATAATCCAGAAGGATTAAGAACAAAAACTGGGCTGAAGCTGGCGTATTTTTCACAAAATTACGTGTATAATATTTTGAGCTGACAACTCCCACTTTTGGACATTGACAACTCCAGATTGCATGTCTGGTTTTTAAAAGACGATGATAAAGTTAAGTAGGTTATTTAAGTTTAAGTTTTGCAAATGATAGGCTTGAATGTAGTATTTTCCACTTCCAGTGATGAAGAACGAACGAACAGATGATCTCGGAGACTACATCGCAGACATGATCATAAAACTGAAAGAAGCCAAATGCTTATTCGAGTTTAGGCGTTTCTGCAAGCTTCTTGCTGAAGGGAAGTATCCAACAGATAACATAGCTTTTAGACTATTCCTAGAAACAGCTAGATGGTTTTCGTTGGAAACCACGTCTGATATGTCTTATTGGGAGGATACGATGAAGTTCTGGAAGGTTGGATATCGCCTAATGAAGGACAAGTTTTTGTTATTTATGGGAGGGATGAAAAGTCTCGGGTCCGTCGTATCAGGCGAAGAAACACGAGGCAATTTTAACCCAGAGGAGTCCAAGATCAATTTTGCCGTTCCATCCCCATCCATAATAAGGAACTTCAATCAGGCCCAATTTCCCAAATCTCGGCATCCTGGAATTATTGAACAATCACTGTCTGTGGTCAGGGATACAAATGGGGACCAAAAAGACTACATCATAGGAGTAGATGGGAAAAAAGTTGTTCAGGGTCTAGATGAAAACGGAGGCGACATAGATCTTTTTGGCCATGAGACGCATACCCCATTTTCGGACTCTAAAGCAGCCTATAAAACAGAACTACTCCTTGTTGACAAAACGATTGAAAAGTTGGAGCCGTTTTTGAACGAGTCAACCGAGGATATTCCAGAAATCCAGGGAAATGAGATTGTAAAAGATCTCCATGACGTGGTAAAAAATTTGGGCTACAGACTGAAAGATACTCGTGAGTTTCGCCATAAACAGCAGAAGGGGATGGAAAAGAGAAAGGACAGAAATCCTCTGGAGAAAACCAGTATGCTTATGCGATAAGTATGATTCGTTGTGTTATCCACCAAGCAGACGAGGCAGTGACCAAGACCATAGATAACATATCGCATATCTGTCGCGGTAGCAGTATCTTGAGTGGTTCTTCATCTTACGTAACTTCTTCAACAGTCTTGCGAGGAGCACAACAAAACTGGATCGGACTGAAATCTCCCGAAAACCTTCCCCAGGACTTGAAAATAAATCAATACATACAACAAAGAAATGAGGAGTGGAAACAGAACAGGTCGAAATTCCGAGCAACTGGTTCTTCCATCCATAATGCAATAGGTGGAAGAACTTTGAAAGAACAGAAGGTTCATTACGACAAAGTGATATTGGGCAAAGAGGAAGAATTTTCGGAGGAAACGATTGGCAGAATGCGATACGGAACAGAACAGGAGGAAAATGCAGTTGCGACCTTGACTGGCGTTTTGTCAACAAGGAGTAGTTCTGTTTTACAGGCTGCTTTAGAGTCTGAAAATGGGGTATGCGTCTCATGGCCAAAAAGATCTATGTCGCCTCCGTTTTCATCTACACCCTGAACAACTTTTTTCCGATCTACTCCTATGATGTAGTCTTTTTGGTCCCCATTTGTATCCCTGACCACAGACAGTGATTGTTCAATAATTCCAGGATGCCGAGATTTGGGAAATTGGGCCTGATTGAAGTTCCTTATTATGGATGGGGATGGAACGGCAAAATTGATCTTGGACTCCTCTGGGTTAAAATTGCCTCGTGTTTCTTCGCCTGATACGACGGACCCGAGACTTTTCATCCCTCCTATAAATAACAAAAACTTGTCCTTCATTGGGCGATATCCAACCTTCCAGAACTTCATCGTATATCCTCCCAATAAGACATCTCAGACGTGGTTTCCAACGAAAACCATCTAGCTGTTTCTAGGAATAGTCTAACGGGGTTTCCATATTGCGTTTAGTTTTCTCTTTTTCGGAGCACAAATAGTATCATCTATGAAGTCTGTTGTTGGTCTAATGGGGGTTGTCACCTGCGACGGTCTGCGAAATTTACGTTTAATCCACCGACTTCCTCTTCGCTTTCTTTTTTCACCTTTAAGAATGCTCGAACCTTGTGACTGTTCTTCATCACTGGAAGTGGAAAATACTACATTCAGGCCTATCATTTGCAAAACTTAAACTTAAATAACCTACTTAACTTTATCATCGTATTTTAAAAACCAGACATGCAATCTGGAGTTGTCAGTGTCCAAAAGTGGGAGTTGTCAGCTCAAAGTATTATACACGTAATTTTGTGAAAAATATGCCAGCTTCAGCCCAGTTTTTGTTCTTAATCCTTCTGGATTATAATATTCTTGAGATTAACTGCTCGAATAGCCTCCAAAAACATATTTTAGCGCGAAAATGACTTCGCTCAAACAACGCCGATGGTGTCCGATACCAGTTACTTTTTGTAAGCGCTTTTTCATAATTTAAGACATCAATTCCACCGATAAGATTGTGCTAGTTACATTCTATAAGATCTCAAGCAGTTAATAAATATGATACGATCTGGTCCCATGTCGCACTTACATTGAAACCGAATGATCCATGTCCGAGGGCGTAATGTTTTCGCAAAATCTATCCAAAGGCCGGATTATTGTCTCCAAAAGCAGGAGAGTAACCACAAAAGGGGAGTAACGGTTATCACATGTGATCTTCCTAATTTAAAATTCTGCTTGTGTAATTCATTCCACATGTCGTCCCTTTCCCAAAATTTCCAATGGTTGATTGGGACCAAATTTGACATCTTGGTAATCCTGTAGTCTGTGAAAAGTGCACATCTTTATTTTTATCAAATTTTGGCATGTGAAATAATTTGCGGAAACGTCGCGTGCCGGAAGGTACTGACAACTAGCTTTGCTCAGATTCGTACGACTCCAATATTCACTTAGTCCGCAGTCGAGTATGTAAAAAGTTAGAAAATCAAGTTAACCTCGCTGCAAGGGAGGTAACTGGGAGTTATCCCAGTCAAAATATTGAAAATATTTAAGAAAATGAGATGAATATGAGTTTGCAATAAGAACTGTATGAAGACTTATTTCAGCGACCCGTGTGTAGATTTTCAAAACAGCATGTCTTGTATTATGTGTTCATTGTGGATAAATCGTCATTTCGGTCAGTTTTGAACTCTTCTTGTTGTGGAGGTAACATTTAATTGGTAGCCGAAAAATACCTCCAATCGTAAAGAGCGTGAGAAAGTGACATGTGCGCGATGGCAGATATTCAAGAAATTCTACATGTTGTGCAGTCAGTAGCTCTACCAGCTGGCTTTGAAGCCCACCCATTCAAAGTACGGTAGTAAGCTCAAACGGGCTGGGACCTTGTAAGCTTCAAAATAGATTTTGATAAAACACGACCAGCACGTCCCCATCATAAATTTGCCATGCATGAAACTGCATGTACGGTACAGGAGGAACACCGTTCCTATCTTGCTCGTTTTCATTGTTCACTGTAGCGTATGCCTGGTCACAGGCCCTCAAAACAAGAGATTTTTTGGGGGGGGGTGATAATAGTTTGAAGTGTCGAAATATGGGGTGTCTATACATAACCCCATGCTTTTATAAAAATACGTCACCAAGGTGTAAAACGCACTTTCGGTGAAACGAGAAATATACGGTTTACCTCCAAACAAAATACACCAGGATATTCTACAATTCACTCTATATATTTCCGTCGTCAAATTAGTAAATTTGTGCAATTTTATACCTTTGCCGGGCAATTCAAAATCCAACGTAGCTGTTCATTCAACCCGGCACAGCTAGATGATAGCTAGCTAAGATTCATAGCGTCTCCCTTCCCTCACCGCTATGCCGACGACAAATACATTTCCCTGGTGGTAACTCGAACATCTCCATGGCGCACTTCTTATTACCTTTGCGCCCTATTGGACCTTCATTAACTTGAGAAAATGGGCCGCCATGAATAAAAATACAGAAATGGCAGACTAAATGGCCATTCGTCAGTCAAAAATTAATTACAGACGTTAAAATTATCCCTGTGGAGCCTCAAAATCACCTGAAATCGAGGGTCAAGAAGATGGGCATTTCCGTCATAATAGACCCCGTGTATACAGGGGATGATGATCACAACATCGATTATGGTATTTTTTATTCATTTTCTCAAGCTAATGAAGGTCCAATATGGCGCAAAGGTAATAATAAGTGCGCCATGGAGATGTTCGAGTTACCACCAGGGAAATGTATTTGTCGTCGTCATAGGGTTGAGGGAAGGGAGAGGCTATGAATCTTAGCTCAAATGGGCTGGGCCCTTGTAAGCTTCAAAATAGATTTTGATAAAACCACTGAAAACACGACCAGCACATCCCCATCATAAATTTGCCATGAAACTGCATGTACGGTACAGGTACTCCGTTCCCATCTTGCTGGTTTTCATTGTTCACTGTAGCGTATGCCTGGTATAGACAATAGAATTGAAGTATTTATTGTTAAATCAGGCACACAAAAGGGAAAAACAATTAATATCCTTCCATGAATGATTTGATTTCAGAGAGAAAACAAAATAACAATAAATGCATTTACCCCATATGACACAGTGTCGACTCAAATGGGCACGGGTGCTTTCTGACGAAGATGACTCTATTTTCATATCTCATCGGAAACCACACACCCCAGGTGACCCACATGAGTGATCGAGCCATATCGCCGGGTGGTAGTTACATCTGTAATATCTTCCAAGCTATGACAACTCATAAGAAATCAATTAAAAGTCCGACTACTGACCGCTTTCGCACTGATACATCCTCCTTTTATACTGTTGATGCCAGTAAAGTGAGCCTGAATATTAAACACACAACTACATATACTCGGGGGCATCGGAAGGTGATTCTGACTGGGGGAGCTCTATCCTACCACCTTAGTTGAGGGTCTACGGGCTGCCTAGGCGCGTTCTGAGCGATTTCCGACAAAATCCATATTTTTTTCTCAGATATTTCAATTGTTTTAATATTAGTTTGTTGAAAACAAAAAATATATAAATACTGTTAACACATACACAGAAAACTTCTGCACGTAATCCGAATATTCGATTATTATAACTTACGTAAGTCTTCATTTCCATCAAATAAACAACTAAGAACACTATGCCAAAAATCTATCCAGAATCGTCCAAATTTCCAAATCATTCTGTCTTGGAAGATAGACGTACCAGCCTATTCGGTACCTGTGTTGCTAAAATCAGTTAACGGATGCTAACAGCTGTACATGTATGTAGCTTGGTAACAGCAATGCAAATTCGATTTGAATTTTTCAAACTTTTCAAAGAAATTTGAACTCTCTTGAACCGTACTCAAGATTCACCCATTTCTGGCATGTTGCCATGTACGGGCTGTAGTAATAAAAACAGAAATACCAATAGCATGAATATCTGATTTAAATGATTATCAAATTGTACAAAATCTGGGGGGGTGGGCTACAAACATACAAACGCCCCCCCCCCCCGCTTTTTATGCCCCCGATTCTTACAGGTCACTAACACAAGTCTTCCAACAAGTATTTGTATGAAATAAAAACTTTGTCTTAGTCTTCAACCAAGTGCGGTGTCCTCTGCTTGCGTGCAGGCGACTGCCACTGAATCGGCCGAGTACCTAGATTTGTGTGGGTATGAGTGGTTTCGACAGATGGTTATTGCAGGCTAATTTTTGTGGCTAGGGGGAGTGGGAGACAATTAGGTGCCCAGCCCAGCCCAGTCCCTGACGATCAGTACATGCGAGTAGGGGTTGAAAATGAGCCAATGTAGTGGAAATGATATGATATGAAAATTTAACATATATATATCGTAGTGATATTAATTCTGTTCATGTCTCTGAGAGTTACATGGATGATGTCCGTCATCAACCTGTAACCATCTGGGTCATCTATACGCCGTAAGACTGACCCTGGATTGGGGGGAAAAAATTTCCAGCCTACTTTCGGCAACTGCAAGAGGGAATTTCCAGAAATCAATACCACGTGACTTCGTCAGCCAATCAGCTAAAGTCTACCGACGTAACCCCAACGTAACCCACCATTTTCGAGTCATGTGATGTCATACTTGTTCAAAATTACAAATCTACCACACCTCTTGCATGTCTTGGATGATACGAAAGTCATTCATACCTATATATTTTGTAAGCCCAGGCAATATCTGTTTCCAAAGTGGTATGAAAACCTGTAATTTATCAGATTTCTCGAGTCTGTTCTCCGCCGGATGAAGGCCGAACAGAATACGGTAAAGTATCAGATATCGCTCCGCGATAATGGAGACACACGATTCGCAAGCCATCTTATGGATGGCAAAGTGTACGCAAATGGTCCGTCATTGGACTACTTCTAATCTATCCATGCCTTGGTCAGGTTAGGGCAC
>JAVTVY010050133.1:0-24454 GCA_036873755.1 Hanleya hanleyi | reverse complement strand
CCCAACTGGTGTGATGATCGCTCGTCCGGTGTAAACAACTGGTCCACAATAGGCACCACTTTCTCCAAGGCTGACCACAGATCGGGGTCTAGGGTGAAGCCTCGCGTAGGGTCTTGGTAGCGGCCCAGGCGTAGGAAGAAGGTTGCACGGTATACGTAGATGGCATTTTCTATGTGGATGAGGTTTCCGTCGAGCTCGCCGCTCAACACCCGTTTAAATTTGGTCCAGCCGTCACGAGGTAGCGTCACCGTATTCGATAAGGTCTCAGCGGGCGCCCAGCAAATAGCTCCACGGTCTTCCACCAGGGTGACTTTATCTTCATAGACGTGTAACCCCACCCGGGGTGTAAGGGGCAGAATGGCTCGTAGGTCGGATGACATGCTTGCTGTAAATGTCGAACGGTGAATGACACACACTCTGTCTGACCCTGGTATTTATAGTGTCAATACCACAGCGCCAGGGTAAATAGGGCACAGACTAGTATGAGGCCAACCAGCCGGTGCTGGTTGCGGCGTGAGCGCTCGTGGTCCATAGCCCGAGCATCAAGGATGGCTGTCATAGTCCAGTAGTGGTGAGTGATGGCACGCCTCTCCATCGAGTGCACTCTGTGGAGGACCGCTTCTGTGAATTCGTTCAGGATCTGGCGTCGTCCCTCGTTGTTGTCGCCATCTGCAAACATGGACCGGACCACTACTCGGTAACCCGTGAATGAATTCACCACGGTGGCATACTGTAAAATGCGAGTCGCATGGGGCTGGATCTCCGCCATGGCTCTGCAACCGTAGAAATGAAGGTGTAGGATCCAGAGGGACGTGTTTTATAGACCAGGTCACATGCGCGCCTAGACGTCGGGTGTAGTCCGTGATACGTACTATTCTGATGGGTTAGTCCAAAAAAGGGAGCAACAACAACAACATCACAGATTACAGGTCAATCCTTTTTATTATGCGTGAACATCATAGGAATGCATGTACTGACCTGTCTGTGGGGGTTTTCCACAATGGCATATGCATCCGCGCGCTGCCGGTGATGCCGCGCACTGCCGGAGAACCCGCGCGCGCGCTGGGGCGGGCCAGGCCGGTGAAAAAGTCCCGGAGGTTGAACATTGGAACTCTTCTGGGTTTGGAGGATGAACATACGGACGTCTAAGGGGAAAAATTGGAACTCTTCTATGTTTGGAGGTAGTTTTTATTGAAAACCCGGAAGTGACGTGACAACCCACGTGACCTGCGTATATACTCCTGTAAAATAGAGCCGATTTTATTTCTTTGGAGGGGCAAGGTCAATAGGACTTGCGCTTTTTATACTACTAAAATGTGAAGTAGATTACATCTTACATAGGCCTTAAGGCCTTAAGGCCGGGGCATGGTCAGTACTTCCCAATTTCCCCTTTGTCCACTACTCGCCGATTTTTTTGATTTTTTTTATTATTATTTATTTATTGATTTATTTATTTCCTCGAGAGCTTTAAAATAACACCTCACTCTGCCCAATCGGGCCACTAGTGCTCCACCTAGACTCCAACATGTCCACCCCGTATGGATTTATACATACATTGGGCTAATATCCCAGTATATGAGTGTCTATGGGTGTATATGCATCTATTTACAAGCCTAGCCGGTACTTAAAAAAACATTTCATAGCTCATAGTAAAATCCATAAAAAAAAAATCCACCACCCAAAACACGCAAAAAAGATAGAAATGTGCGAATCAGGGAGATTACCTTTGCCTACAAGAGAAATTGGCCTAGTCTGAGTTGTCTCCCTTGCATCAAAGCGTCTAGATGGGGCTGTGGTTTGAAATGTGCGATTATCCGGGGAAATTGACCTTGGGTAGCCATTTTTCTTAGCGTTTGTTACATAAAACAGACCTGTACGGAATATTTCCACTCTTTTAAACCATCCACACCCAACAAAATTATATCAAGCTAATTCATGCATTCAAATGTAAGTGATTCATATACCGCGGAAGACCACATGAAGGTCCCCACCGATGACGTTCGATGAACGTTCGTGATTTTTCTTTGCTGGTGCAAACTGGACAATAAATGCTCGACACTGGGGTGGCACTGTATCATAGACTGGTCGCAATATATGTATATTGGTGTCGATGGGTTGAACTATTTGGTGTAAAATGTCTGTGGAGCGGACACAAAACTAGACATTTTTTTTCAGGCATATTTTCTCATCGCATGGGCGGAAACAACTGCCGAAACAAATATTACCTCAAAGGCAGCAAACCAGTTAGCAATGTAAGCTTGAACAATTATATTTTCAATGAATACAAGGTTGTGTTGAGAAATATATCTCAAAATATGATTAATTAATGATTTTCCATCATGACAAACGAACACCCGACCGGCTTCCAACAAATATGGCGGCGGGTATTCGAAGCTCGAAGTCAGAAAATTGCCAAACTTCAAAAATTCAGATCTCATCAGCGGAAACAACTGCCGATATTCTATTCTGTGAAAGCTGGATGTGATGAAAACGCACTGAGTCACACGTGCACTCGCAACAATTCGCAACAGTGTAATGAAATGTGTTCATTTTTTAGGCGCTCATTTTCTACGACCTATACAGCCAACGTGGTTTATTAATATGCACACACATATCTTTTTCTTATAGTTCATTGGCTGAACACCCTCTGTTTTACCACACCCACCCCACGTGGGTGTATGGGAGGGAGAAATTGATCTACCGTCACACCCCAGAAACAGAAAACCGCTGGAGTGTCGACACCATGACACCAGGAAGAGCCAGGAAACATGTGTGTGTGCCGTTGGCCGAAATCATTAGCTTGATAGTTTAGTGTTTTCATTTCATTCATGTGGTAAACTGAAGACCGAATTTATACCGATGGAAATATCTGTGAATTTCGAAAAAATCCGTGACAAGCCAAGAAACAGAAAACCGCTGGGATGTCGACACCAAACCAGGGAGCATGTGTGTGCCGCTGACCAAAATCATTAGCTTCATAGTTTAGTGCGTTCATTTCATCCATGTGGTATACTGAACACCGGATTTACCGATGGAAATATCTGTGAATTTCGAAAAAATATATATGGAATGAGATTCGTGGTGATACCCATATTTTTTTAGGATACGAATGCATCGTGATGAAGGCTTCATGGTGTGTTATACCCACCTAGGAAAAAAACAGCCCCCAGATATGCATCAAACGCCCGGGAGTATGGAATATAGGTATACATCTGGACTAAACTCTTTTATCAGGTAAGCTAGACTTTAGTACTATACTTGCGTTGAAACCCATGCAGACAACCTATTCAAATTTCAATGCATTGGCAACATAGCGTCGCACGAAATATACGCGCCCCTGTTGACCAGGATTTTTTTATACTCCCACAACAACAGACAATTTGAAGACAATTTTCTAGCGGGGTGTTTTCTTGAACATAATTGCTGTAATATACTCTTCTTTTTGTGGACGCTAAATATAGGGGAGAAAATGGCAACATTGTGACCAAACCATAACAGTTGACAGCTGTAAAAATAGATACCGTGGCATAAAATGAGAGAGAACATTTCAATCTGCCAATTTTCGAGATGAAAATTTTTTCTTGACGAAATAGAAATGAACGCGAATCTATATTCTACAAAACATTTTTTCTTGACGAAATAGAAATGAACGCGAATCTATATTCTACAAAACACTAGAAAATATTAGCGTAGGTGAATTTTTTTAGACTCATTTTAGACTGTTTTGTGCTTTCATCGAAAGTGAAAACACATCTCGAAAAGTGTGTAGCAGTGTCGATATAAATCTTCAACCTAGATGTAAAAATAGATACCGTGGCATAAATTAGAGAGAGCATTTCAGTACACCTAAAAAAAAAATGAAACCTGGACGGGTATCCTTCATCTCGAGGGGTCGCAAGTTCGATTCTTGCTTTCATTATGTGAGTATGTGTTGGACATGTGATCTTTAAATTTTATTATCACCACACTAGCTTGAATGTTTTAGGCCGATATGTCAACCCCACACCCAGCCCATTAGATGCCCCTTTACATAAGCTTCACTTGGATACCTCACTCGACCCCATCGTTGTGCGCATGCGCAGAATGCCGATAGTTCAACCCCACACCCAGCCCATTAGATGCCCCTTCACGAATGCTTCACTTTGATACCTCATACGCCTCCATCGGACCATTAGGGGCTCCCCTAGCTCAAAAACGTCTATTTTCATACCCTTGGGCTACCGCGCATGCGCAGAATGCCGATAGTTCAACCCCACACCCAGCCCATCAGATGTCCCTTCACGAATGCTTCACTTTGATACCTCACTCGACCCGATTGGACCATTAGGGGCTCCCCTGGCTCCAAAACGTCTATTTTCATACCCTTCGGCCACCGCGCATGCGCAGAATGCCGATAGTTCAACCCCACACCCAGCCCATTAGATGCCCCTTCACATAAGCTTCACTTTGATACCTCACTCGACCCCATCGGACCATTTTATCTAGGGACTACTTTTTCTCCGCGGAAGCTTTTTCCCGAGACCGAATCACCGCCAAAACCGCGGTCAGACCGCATCACCGCGGATGAATACATCCTGAATACATCCCCTGCAGCAATTGTAGCCGCCATCTTAAACCCACCACCCACCCATCCACCACACTTGCACTCACTCACACCGGCCGCCATCTTAAACCCACCACCCACCCATCCACCACACTTGCACTCACTCACACCGGCCGCCATCTTAAACCCACCACCCATCCACCACACTTGCACTCACTCACACCGGCCGCCATCTTAAACCCACCACCCATCCACCACAGCCGCCATCTTAAACCCACCACCCATCCACCACACTTGCACTCACTCACACCGGCCGCCATCTTAAACCCACCACCCACCCATCCACCACACTTGCACTCACTCACACCGGCCGCCATCTTAAACCCACCACCCACCCATCCACCACACCCCATGTGACACAATACGCGCTTCTGATTGGCTGTCGCGTGACGTCACAGAGGTCATATGCAAATTTCTGAGGTCAATAGGCCTCATTTTACTCTTTGTATACTACTGATCTAGCCAGAAGTTAGAATGAAGGAGCAAGAATCAAGTCCGGGAAAACGACGTGTTGGTAGATAAAGGCGGAAATAATCTCTCATAATCTTTCAGAACTTTGTTACACTACCGATAACAAAAATTCAACTATAGCCTATTTTGTTCCACTTAACCGTGTATGGTTATAACTTCTTCCATATATCAGCATTTCGCTTTCCAGTAAATACGCGTCAGAATCGATGTTACCCCAGCGGATGCTCAACGATGACGCGTTTGGTAACCTGAATTGTTCTCGGAGATTGGTAACCTGAATTGTTCTCGGAGATTGGTAACCTGAATTGTTCTCGGAGATTTTTGCCTCTGCAAAAACGGTATTGATTAGATTCTATAGCACTGTCTGGTCGGGGATCAACATATGGGCTTGTGTGATGACAATGACATTGATTTGTGTAAGGACCTTGGGGTTATTGGTGCATATAATCAAGATAATACCATTCCGAAATTCTCAATCATAGTCATCCGTGATACCTTATTTTGCTCTCAAGAAACGAGCGTAGTGGTCAGTTTAATAATCAGTGATTAACAACCAGTTATCGTTCACCATTTTCTCAGTAAACTGTTCCTAATTGACTATAGGTGATCAATGGAAAATCTTCTGTAATTTCTTATCAGTGTATCATTATTTTCGTCAGCCGCTACACTGTAAAAAGAGGAAACATGTTTAACGTTTCATTTTGAGATGGTAACATGTTAGATGCTTCATAATGCTATATGTTTCACCCTATTTTTCCACAAAAATATGTCTCATAGACGTAACGATTCAACTATTTGAGGGTTGTGACATGTTTCACTCTCGCTGGCGTCTCACCATAACGGTCCGAAAAACTGTTTGAAACATCAACGCTGAAACACGTGCAACCGAGTTGCATGACGACATGTGTCAAGAAAAGCGGAGTACAAAAGGGATAGTGCTGTCTGATGCATGGAATTAGATACCAGGTCGTCTTCACACAGTTCGACAGAGAGCTTTAACAATTTGCGAACAAAGATATGATTACCACTGCATAGCTTTCGGATATTTATTTCTGGTCTTTAGCGACCTGGAAGATATATGTCGGTATTGTGAATTAATCGACTGAGCATTTTAATTGAATTATTTGCATAACAATTTAACTCAACCAGGCCTAGGGTATTTGAGGCCTGCCCAGGCGCCATTTCACTCTACCCTCTCCTTCCAAATATGTCTTTGCTCATTGAGATAGAGGTCTGAAACTTCTCACAACATCAGCTTAACTAAAAAGTGTGAAAATAAATTGCAAGATGGCCGCTTTGAAGACTTCACAGTTACGTCATATTCCAAATATGCATTTTTTGGTCGATTTTTTTTGTAAGATTTTCCCAGCCCAAATTTTGGCACTGGAACCCTACATGGCCGACATTTTGAATTTAAGAGTATTCGCTCAAAACATATGGTCATATTACGACACACCAACAACAGACATAGCAATGTTGCCAGAATAAAAGCGACACTTATGGGGCACTAATGTGAGCAGCACTGAAAGAAATAACAACTGTGTTCTCCGTGTGATCAAAGGTACATTCAGTATTTTGAATTGTGAATGTGTAGCGCACCAGGAGATTTTTTTGAACAGAGTCAATACCATTGCTTACGTCATTACAGCGTTGGACGGGATTCGGCCTTAGTGGCATATATAAATCAGAAGGAGACAGAATGGACATTATTTTTCATACGTATTGGAATATAAAATAGTGTTTAGTGTCAACAATGTTTCTACTTCATCCCACAATGTGATCACTGTTGCAAAACTCGAGACGAATCCAGGCCTCCAGCCCTGATTTTAATAATCATCTGCGATCCGTATTCCATACCCCAAAATGGAATGAAATTTCAGCCACCCCGAAACAGAAATAGTTAATCGCGAGTAGCATGTCAGGAAAAACAACAAAGGCAGTATCATTCAGCAATTTCATATTTGTAGGCCTAAGTAATACAGTACCCATGTTCCGAAATGTTTCCAGTGTGCTGGATTAGACATGGAATACAATATGGGATAATACTTTATCACAGATCAGACAATGTCGTGCCAACGGACCAATATGGCAAGTTGAGTAAATTACATGTATCTTTAACTTTTAAGTGTGAATCAGTGATATAAATGAATCAAACCTCGAGCACATTATTGCTATATGAACAATTTTCATTCTATGGTAACGGGGTTCACATCAGGGATTCTGATGTACCAATCATGCATCTGTTTGAAATCATTATTAGGTTTGAGTTAACCTGAGGAGCAGTCTGTTTCATGTGTTTCTGTATATGATTATTGCTTGTTCATACATGTTCTTGAGTTTGACTTCCAACGAATATAAGGGAATAAAACTTGATGTATGTTGATTTTTGATGAATGTTTTCATTTCAGTACCGGTATCATACACATGCTAGTCTGACAGTCTCCTGAAACAGGTAATGGGATGTAGACTGTTTTGAAATACTTCCAAGTTTGAGACATGTACAGATCCGTTTCACTTGTGACATGTCTCAAAAGTTGGGACAAAGTCATGATTGAGCTTAGACGTTTCATTTTGAAGCATGTAGACGGCTCTAACATGTTTCAGCTTGAGACATGTATACACAACACGTTTCAAAATGTAGAACGTTACATGTTTCAAACGAACACGTGCTTATTGAAGATATGTCTCATATTGAGACATCATTAACTCATGTGAAAAGGACATGTGTTTCAATTAGAAACATGAAGCCGTTTTAATATGAAACATATGCGTACGCACACGTCCCAAAAGTTGGGACAAAATCATGTTTCATTTTGAGACGTTAAACATGTCACCAATTTTTACAGTGTAGAGAGCAACAGGATCAGAAAATCGGCGGGGTTGAGTAATAATTCCACAACGATCAGCGAAAATATTTCTGTGTCGTGTGATCTGATTTTATGTTAAATACACCAGAAGTGGAAAATATCGGTATTTTCTTCTGTTGCGAAAAACTCCCTTATCAAATGGAGGATGTTGTGGTGACGGGATCCTTTGCAAGTACCCTTTTCGGACGACTGGAATATCGTGTAGATCACGCGTCGGAGCTGAATTGCCTAGGAGAGAATTAGTTAGCGGTGTTGGAAGCACGTACAGCGTGGTCGATCGAGTGAAATGATGTGACGACATGGAAACATTTCTCTGGTTAGATTTTATTCCTGGTCTGAATAAACGAATAATGTTGTCGTCTGGAGCACAAGAACCCCACTATAACCAGGCTCTATCCGGATATTCTGCATAGAAAGTGGTTGGATAATATGACAGAAACGTGTATATTCTACGGACCAGATTTATATTCGTGCCTTTGGAACGAACTGGATAGCAAATATTCATGAGCATCCGTTTGTTTTGTGAGGTCCGTGTAAATTGAACCAGCCACTCTATGGTTACCGGCAGTGCACAGAAAGTATTCAGAGCGGCGCGCCTTTTTGTAACTGTGAAAATATGACGCTAGTTCACAACCAAATAGATTTCACACCAAAATATTTGTCGTGTCAATAGATGGTTACTGTCTTCATATGCTTACAGAGATAAAAAAAACAACAACAACGTTATTTTCACATCCAAATGGACCATTTTGTACAAATGTGCTACTTTTGAGGGATGAAAAACCCAGTGTCCCTAATTATTCCGAGACTAATACAAAACTTTCTTTCATGCGTAATATTTGATTTGTCACTTCAACCACACCTCATTGGAAGGGGGGAGGAATCTTCGCATAGTGGCGCCAGATCCATTGAGTTGTCACCTCAGAAGTGACTTTTGGAGAGCATGCAATGATTTTACGTGGATTAGTTTTAACAAGTCCATCAGATTCACGATCTTTCACTAAAAGGAATGGTTATTTGTTTCATATATAGCCCCAGATAAGTGCGCAATCAACGTATCGGTATACAACAAAACAGCACAGATTGCCAACAGACGGTGGTCACTGCTCCGGCCCTCGTGAGCTATTCAGGCAGAATGACGATAGTAAAATTAGATTTTTCTCATTTGTCCAAAACAAATTGTCTTGTGTGTTATCTTGTAATCTGTACAATTCCTGGTCGCATTCCATTTTACTCATCACGCTGATTAATTTAAGATTGCGTACGAAATGTACGAAAATTCATTACTGGTATCAGTAAATTACTGATCTCGAATAAAAAACTTCTCATTTCATACAAGAACACTCATGCGTAGAAACTGTTCATCCCACATATCTAAGGGACTAAAATACATAGAATGGTTGATAAGAAATCAATGGATTAGACCTTGCGAAATCTACTTATAACTGGGTCTCAGAATTGACGAATTGGTGTTTGGCCTCAAGGTAGCCGCCCTTTCTAACATCTGATAGTGTATAACATCTCGTAATATGTGAGACTGTTCCTCTTTTGTAGGTTTCAAATTTTGTTAGCCTATATAGCTATAATGGATTCACGGAACTGTCTAGCTGGTAGCGGTCATATGGAAGGAACCAATTCCATCGATTTTCGCTCGTGTTTATAATGTCGTAAACTATTTGTTAAGGACAAATTAAGGACATTCAGTCCAGCTAGATAACACAGTTTAACACAGTATCCGATCTGATGATCCTTGAAGAAATATAGCGTGTTAACTGAATAGACAATCTGGATGTAGTCCATAATCCGGGTAGACATCATACTTGAATCTTTACCTTAATATAAATAGAAATGGCTTACCCTTAATGTTGTGGATGATGTATTTTTGCTATCTGTTTGAGTCCAGAAGATGATGCTCTGTTGTTTCCAAAAAATTCCATTACGAACATCCGCAATTAACATGCCCCATGAATCACGTACACATACGGTCAATTTATATAATATACGCTATATAAATAACGTCTATACTTGAATATCATTTTCATCGTATTGAAATGCTCATGACACTTCAAATCGCCCGATATTAAAGAGACATACTGTGACATGATTAACATTTATCTACAACGATGATTGTCGTGCAGTCTAAATGGCAGACAAATAATGATTATCGTGGCTATGTTGTAAGTGGAGTCGAACACGCCAGAATTCAGAAAAATACCCAAAGACTCATCACGCGTGGGAGTTTTGAGTAATGATAAAAATTACAAAAAATATTTTTCCACACAGTTTCCGATGGTCTTTCATTTGATGGAAACTTTACTTGAGGGGTTACGATCACTTTAATCTAGATCGGGTTCAGTTTCCATTTCTATTTGCTCATATATTTCTACTTAAACGATGTTTGTTCCTGTTTACAAATCCGTTATATTACCTGCTGTTCCTGTATATGCTGTAATGTGGTAAGTGTATATGCCTATGTAATTTGTAGGATCTGCAGAACGTTTTAGTGCACTAATAACATTGGTGGAGTAGAACGGTTGATTGCAATTGTGGCTCACGGGTCGCATCCCGTACGGACCTCGGCATCCATCAAACAGGATACATTTTTTGCATAAAGAGAAATATACGACTTACATTAGTTACGTTTCAGGCAGTTTCTTTTAAATAATCATTGATATATAAGCATTTCGGAATGTTGTGATTAATGTCTATATAAAGATATTTGTTATTTTCAGGTACTAGTATGACGTTATGTTCATCTGGGATAATTTCTGCTACTCGGCATTGTTCTATATCGTGTCACCAAAGTTGTCATTGATGTAAATATTAATAAATAAGTAAGCACGTAGACATATAATATTACTCGGTTTGAACTGTCAGTATGTTGCACTTTTTAGTAACCCTTTTGACAAGCTCTTCGGTGTCGTTTTTAGCTTCAATGACATGGACGCCATCTCTTATGAACATTTATTTATCGAGAATAAATCAAATTCTTCTGAATATAGGTTGAAGAAAACTGTACTCGAGGAGTTACACAGACAACTCATCAAACGAAGGAGAGAAGAGATGCTGTAGAAATGAGAGAGAAGCTATATACGAGGGTACCCTACTTCAGACGCGAGGAGTCTCAACAGAGAAATGGACAGTTGGCAAACTTGAATGAGTTTTTAACCCTGCCAGGCCTTGAGGGGGGCAGGGGGGGGGGGGGATTATGGCCCCTCTACCAAACTTTCTTCACTATCTCCGGAACGACAACAAATGGAAGTTGACTCACCGTGACTTTTTGTTTTACCACACTGGGGTCATTTCGAGCCTATTTGCATATCCGCCGAGCAAGGGATCATGGGTAAATCCAAGATGGCGGTCATGTGGGGTACCAGAAAAGTGACGTTTCGTCATTTTCTTGCTTCACTTTCGTGCTTTTCTTCGAGAAAAAAGTGGGGTTAACGATTTTATTTCACATCAGACTATTATTTATGTAACGTGTACGAGCAGGACCAGTCGTAGTGTTTAGAAGAAAACGAATCAATAACCGGGATTGCCCACTGGCATTCTGGCCGTCACCGTCGTTAACCCCTTCACTAGTAGGGATCCGGGGCTCGAAGAGATGATCACAACCCTACAAGGATGACTGACGCTCATGTAAAGGTCTATTATGGTATATTCTGCCCAAATAGTATACGCGGTTACAAATAATAGCGTAGAACCGCGTGGCTTAGACAGAATGTCTAAGGAGATGTAACGTTAAGATATTTACATATATGTACAGACACTAGGGGAGTGTATGCAAATAAACTTGATGTATATATACACGTGATGTGTGCACGCAAGTTAACGGATACGTACACTTGGGGTGTGCATATAAGGTTCACGGATACATACACTTGGGGTGTGCACATAAGGTTCACGGATACGTGCCCCTGAGAGAGTGTGGGCATATACAGTTAACGTATCCCTAGTGTATATGTGGATAATAGAAGAGAATGTGTGCAGTTTAAGCTTGATGTTATATGGTAATAATATATATATGAGAGTGTATGCATATAACTTTACAGTTAATATAGTGCTTTAATGCGCGATAAGGGCGGCCTAGCTGCTGGCCCTTCTCTTCTGGGGATAAGGGCGGCCTGGCTGCTGGCCCTTCTCTTCCGTCGTTGGAACGTTATGGATATAACGCTCTCTCCAGGGATGGCACCCAGTCGTTGGAACGTTAAGGATATAACGCTCTCTCCAGATACGTCGCCCAGTCGTTGAAACGTCAAGGCCCGTTGGAACGTTAAGGATATAACGCTCTCTCCAGATACGTCGCCCAGTCGTTGAAACGTCAAGGCCCGTTGGAACGTTACGGCGGTAACGTTCTCCCCAATATATATATACCCTCAGGTGTTGGAACGTCACGGCAGTGACGCTCTCTCCAGATATAGCACCAAGTCGCTGAAACGTCACGGCCCGTTGGAACGTTACGGCGGTAACGCTCTCTCCAGAGACGACCCCCAGTCGTTGGAACGTCGCGGCGGCGACTCTCTCTCCAGAGACGTGGCAACTCGGCGTGTACTTCACCCCCAGTCGTCGGAGCTTGACCGTAACTTGTCAGCTCACCAGTCTGCTTCCCGCACAGGTAAGTATAGCCCGGCGTCTCAACCCTTACGGCTGCTGCGACCCGTCTATAGCCCCGGCCTGTGACTACACACTTCACGACGATCTCTCCGGTAAGTATCACGCCCACTTCCGTGACCGTCAGGACAATTACATGGGTATATAATGTGCTATTACTATTTCATCTGGTACCGATGAAACATCGTACGGTCTGTAAACTGCCGTTGTAGTCTGTGCCCTGGGCTTGACCGTTCAGTCTGTAAGCCTGGTTACCACTTTTACATCGGTAAAAGGAAGCCCGCCTTCTGTAACGTGTGATAAATACACGTATCCTACTGGGATCTGTATGTCTTGTTCCGCTTTTGCATCGGTAAAAGTGAGCCCACCTGCACCGTGCCTTTATGCGTGATAAATACGCATATCCTCCCTGTGGGATCTGTGGTCTGTGGCTTTCTTGACTGTATAATCTGTGCTCTGTGTTTCTTATTTAACATGTGACAAATACACGTCTCCTTCTTGTAAGATCTGTGTTCTGTAGATGTCTGTATTGAACGTGTGATAAATACACGTCTCCTTCTTGTAGAATCTGTGTTCTGTAGGTTTCTTTGCGGTATAATTTGTGAGCTGTATGTCTGGGCTTGTACTGCACCGCTTATAACCTGTGTGTCTTTATTTGCTTGTATGTGTGATAAATACACATATTCCTCTGGAATCTGTGTTCTGTTTGTTTCTTGTGTGCTCTGTGTGCTGTATCTTTCTCGACGGTATAATGGTGATCAGTCTGGCTGGACTGGTACTGTACTGTTTGTGATCTGTGCGTCTTTATCTGCTCGTATGTGTGATAAAGACACATGTCCTTCCAGTTGAATCTGTAAGCTGCATCTGTAACTTGTCTATGGCCAGCTATACGCCGTCTGTGTAACTGTTTGCGGCCTTTCCTGCTCCCAAAGCGCCCGGCCCAGTTTATCGATGTTTCCCGACGAAAATGGCTCGCCCGCCTGTGTCTTGTCTCGCCCCGCCGGCTGTAATACTGCGACCGTTTCCGTCCCGTAAAGCGTTGCCCGGCTGTCGGCGACGAATAAACAGGCTCCACGGTACGTTGTAGGATTATGGCAGGGGGGAACTTGATTGATGTATCTCTGTATTTAGTGCAGTTGTATACTTCTGGGGAGGGAGGGAATCTCCTGACTATGGTCATATACCGCTACACGGTCAAGAAGATCAACAAATATTGTGGCTTAAGTCCCAGTGCAGCGAGATAGCACAGCAATATTGTCGAAATTATCAACCTACTGGTATAGACACTAAAGCCCTATTTTATACTGAAGTTAGACCATGCAAGTTGCGTAAATGTGCTACAGGCAAACGCATGTCCCATTACAGTATTATAGAATACCCCCAACTACATGTACATACAACACGCCAGTCGGACGTGTTCCCTAAACTATAGTATAACCACAAACACGTTTCCACACCGAAAATGCGAGCCGGCAAATTCTCATTGGATTGGCGTGTTTTCACAGGTTACACTAACTACAGGATTTATACAAGCTTTTAGATTCCCAGGCCAAAAACAACTGCATTTACGCCCAACCGTAAATTATGCCGAAAATCAATAAGTTACAGGCTGTACCTGGACGTGTTTCTCCAGCCCTCTATTTCTCGTCTCTCTCGCTCTCTACGTTCGTTCGAGCTTATATAGAGCTATCGCTCTTCTGTGAATAAAGGTAGAAACAGAACCGTTCTCCTGCAGATAAAGGTAGCACAAGTCGACGATGCCAGCGCCCTCTTTATTGTCACTTACACCACACTTCCCCGAACCGTTTATATGGACCTCGCTGAATAAATATGGCTATGGAAGAACAAACCATAATTCATAACTGACGTAATTGTTAAATATCAGCTTCCAACTCGCTCTGGTAAGCGAGAAATACAGGGGAATGCATTTCCGAAATCTGCCTTGCTCGACGCTGACGACATTCCAGCGCAGTACACGGCTCCTGATTCAAACTGTTCTCTACACAACCGGGTAACCGTTACACTGCCCCCGCCTTTCTAAATCATGACGTCCCCGTCATGGCCGTACGGGTTCCAGTTGTACAGTTCGAATCAACTAAAACAAAACTGTTCGCCAATCACGGGCCATCAGTGCCGGCGAAATCACTAGGTGGCCGCCCTCCGGCGGTCTGGCCGGGCCACCACGACATCAGGTCAAAGATCTCCTGCACAGAATTACCTGGGCGGCTAGCAGAGCCGCCCCACGACATTAGGTCCACTGGGCTGCCTGCTCAGTTGGAGGGGTCGGGCTTCCCCCCTCCTACGGTACACGGGCTGGGACGTCAGCACGTAGTCGTGCAACCTGCGAGGCTTCACCACTCGCCGACCGCGGGTCGTCGTCGCGTGTGTGGGGGCTGCCTCACCCTCGGCCACTTCCCCGGGCTCGTTCTCCCCCTCGCTATCCGGCGTCCCCCGCGGTTCCAACTCGAATTCGTCCTGCCAGGCCGGCGGCCGGATGACGCGTCCACTCCGGCTCGTCTGGGGCTGGCCTATGGGTGTCTGCACGGCTACCGGGTGGGTCACGGCGTAAGGCTCCGCGTGAGCCGGTTCCGGCCCCTGCTGGTCGCCGCCATCGTCAGTGTGGCTCTCCGACGGTGTATTGTCACCCTCCACGTCCAGCCGCGGATAACATGGTTTGACCCGGTCAACATGAACGACCTGTCGCCTCCCGTCGTCACTCCGGATCCGGTAGGTAACGTCCGACAATGCCGCCTCCACCACAAACGGTCCCAGCCACCGGTCTCGAAGCTTCCGTATCTGTCCTGGCCGGGTCACTACGGTATGCAGGTAGACCTGGTCTCCGGGGCCGAATCTTTGTGCCTTAGCCTTCAGGTTATACAGGCGCTTCTGCCGTCTCAGGGCCTTCCCACTATTTTCCCTCGCATCCTCGTGGACGTCGACTAAGTGGTCACGAAGGTCCCCGACCCACGGCACGGGCTCCGTTCTCTCACCCGGGGGAGCCCCAACGGTCAGGTGAGCTGGTAGAGTCACCTCCCGGCCAAACGTCATCATATTCGGCGTATACCCCGTAGTCTCGTGCGCGGCCGCACGGTACGCCATCAGTGTCAGTGGAATATACACGTCCCAATCGTCGGGGTGGCGGGCGGCACTAGCATGAAGCATCTGATCCAGAGTCCTGTTGAACCTCTCAACTTGGCCGTTTGACTGCGGATGGTACGCCGTCGTCCGCGTCTTCTTCATGCCGAGGATCTGGCACATCCCCTCGAACACTTTGCTCTCAAAGTTCCGCCCCTGGTCCGAATGTATCAGGGAGGGGACACCGAACCGGCTGACGTACAAGTCAATCACAGCCTGGGCCACCGTCTCCGCTTCTTGGTCCGGAAGGGCCACAGCCTTCACCCACTTCGTGAAATAGTCACAGATAACCACAATATGCAGATTTCCTCTCGTCGTCAGGGAGAGAGGACCCATCAAGTCCACGGCGATACGTTCTCCGGGGCATCCCGTCATCATCCCGCGGTGCTGTCTCCGGGGTTTCTTCCCGGCCTGCTTCCTCCGACTGCACGTGTCGCAGCTCCGGCACCACTGTCGAACGTCACGCTGCAGGCCAACCCAGGCGTATGCTTGTCGCACCTTCCTCAACGTTTTAAACACCCCCAGGTGTCCTCCAGTCGGGCTGTCATGACATTCCTTGAGTATCCTCTTTTGCAGGGCCCTCGGGACCACCAGTAACTTGGCCTTCTCCCGGCCTCGCAAGTCATACCAACGTCGCACCAGGAGGTCTGCTTCCAGGGACAAGGCGTCGTATGCTCCCCACAGCGCTTTGGTTACCCCGCTGTGTTGACAGACCAGGTCCCACCGAGGTCTGGTACCAGCCTTCACCCATTCAATCACCGGAAGTAGCTCGGGGTCTGCAGCTTGGGCCGCTGCAAAGTCCTCGTTGGGTGGAGATATGGTCACAGCCCGGGCCGCCGCCGTCTCTCCGTCTTCGGTCCCGGAGGAACGACCACACTGCTTGCACGGACGCCTGCTCATCGCGTCAGCATTCTGATGCTTACGCCCTGGTCGGTGGACGATGTCAAATTGATAGGTCGACAGAGCTTGGATCCACCTTGCGAGTTGCCCCACCGGCTCTTTGAATCTCATGAGCCACCTCAAGGACCCGTGGTCGGTGCGCAGTAGGAACTTCTTCCCGTAGAGGTAGTGCCGCCACGACTTAATGAAGTGGACCACCGCCAGGAGTTCGCGCCTGGTCACGCAGTATGCCTTCTCAGCCTTGGTGAGTACCCTGCTGCCATAGGCCACCACCCTCTCCTGTCCGTCGATCTCTTGGGACAGAACGGCTCCGATGCCCCAGCCGCTGGCATCCGTGTCCAGGATAAACGGTTTGGACATGTCGGGCATGGCTAGGATGGGCGCCGCTATCATCTTCTCCTTCAGGGTCTCAAATGCGATCTGGCAATCGTCGGTCCACACGAAGCTCTTCTCCTTCTGGGTAAGTTGATGCAGGGGCGCTGCCACGGTCGCAAAGTCTTGGACGAACCTCCGGTAATAGCTGCACAATCCGAGGAAACTCCGTACCTCGGTCTGGGAGACTGGGGTGGGCCAGTCTCTCCTCTCACAGCCTGGACCTTCTCCGGTTCCGTCTCGATACCGGCGCCGGACACGACGTGTCCCAGGTAGGTGACTTTCCGGGCGCCAATGACACACTTGGAGGGTTTCAACTTAAGCCCGTGAAGTTGTAGTCTCTGGAACACCACCTCCAAGTTGGCCAGCATCTCGGTAAACGTCTTCCCGAACACGATGATATCGTCGAGGTAAATCAAGCACGTCTCGTAGTGCAGACCGCCCAATACTGCTTCCATCAGGCGTTCAAAGGTTCCTGGGGCGTTGCGCAGCCCGAACGGCATAACGCGGAACTGGTACAGGCCTTTCCGGGTGGAAAACGCGGACTTGCATCGATCTTCAGGCGCCAACTCAACTTGCCAGTATCCGGACATCAAATCAAGGGTAGACCACCACTGTGCCCCGTTCAGTGCGTCAAGACTGTCATCGATCCTTGGCAGAGGATATGCGTCTTTCTCTGTGACGTCATTCAGGGCCCGGTAATCGACGCAGAATCTAGATTTCCCGTCCTTCTTCTTCACCAGGACGACAGGGGCCGACCACGGTCCCTCGGAGGGCTCGACCACACCTCGTCGTAACATCTCGTCAACCTGCTTGTCGATCTCCCATCGAGCATGAAGGGGCGGTCTTCTAGGTGGAATACGAATCGGGGGTGCACTCCCCGTCTTTATCTGATGCTGCACCCTGGTGGTACGTCCAAGGTCATCATCATCGGCAGCGAACAAACCAGCGTGTCGACTCAGCATTCGTTCAACTTCCCCCAGCTGGGCTGCATTCAGGCCATCCTTGGACTTCTCCAACGCCGGCCGCATATATGCCGGCAGGGTCGTCGTCCGCGCCCTCGGTTCCGTATGCTCTTCCGGGGCATCACCTAGGGTGGACATACTCCCACAGAAGGTACCCGCATGGACGACTGTAGACTCGTCGGAGGCGTTCAGCATGCGAATAGGCACACTACCATCAGATGCAACACGAGAGAGTGTTCTCGCCAGGACCAGGCCGGTCTTCTCGGTAAATGCGAGCTCCCCCTCCACTAGTCCAATCTCCCCCGGCGGTGCGTCTCCCACCCTGGCCGGGGCGAGCATCTGAGTTCTGGGCGGTATGGTGATGGTCTCAGCCAGGGCCAACCGGTAGCAATCGAAACTCCCCACGACCTCGCACTTCAGGTACTTGCCGCCCAGCTTCAATCGATGGCCTCTCGCGTCAAGTATACAGCCGTGGCGATACAGGAAGTCGTACCCCAAGATGGCGTCGATGGACAAGTCTCCCACAACCAGCGTGTGCTTCCACACCGTCCCCTGGATCGATATCCTGAAGTCCCCCTCTCCGAGTAAAGGCATATGGGAACCGTCAGCCACCTTGATGGACTGGTACCGGGAGTCTCGAAGGACTGGTTTAACATCTGGGTCAAGCTGTTCCCATATCCGGCGGCTGATCAAGGAGATAGATGCTCCGGAGTCAACACAACACATCACTTTCACCGGTCCGATGGACGCGGGTAGGTATATCCCCGCTTCTCCTTGGTTATGAAGCGCAGGCCTGGGTCCCTGGGGCTTCGGTGGATTCCCGGACCCGGGCGGTCGTCTCGGGGGCGGGGAGGGTGAACGTCTAGGGCACGCCGCCCTAAAATGGCCGTCTTCTCCGCACCTCCAACATCCTCGTCGTGGTTGTCGTCCCGCCCTCTGCCCCCGCCTTGAACTTGAGCGTCCCCGTCCCGGGAAGCGCCTCTTAAATTCCTCCATCAGGGCAGCAATCTCTGCCCGCAGTCGGGCCTGTGCGTCTTCATCATCCTCACGTACGTCAGCCGGGATGTCCTCTCCTGCAGCGGCTCTGGCCGTGGGGTCGGGATGTCGACGCTGGGCGTCTTGGAAGGCCTCTACTTCCACTGCTGCATGTACAGCCTCGTCTAGGGACTTCGGACGGCACTGCCAGACTTTAAACCGTAAGTCTTCTCCAATCGCCTCGAAGAATTGGTCACGGGCCAGGGTGTCTTGGACCTCATCGCCCGCGTCTGGGTAAGCCATCTGGCCAAGTCTCACCAGGGCCTGGCCCAGTTCAGGTAGACCTTCTCCCCTCTGTCGTCGTCTCGACCTAAGCTTGGATTTATACAGCTCGGTTTGGTTAGGCGGAGCGAAGCGTCTCTCCAAGGCATCACGTAGGCAGATGAAGTTGGCCTCCCCTGGTTTCATCTTCAGACTAGAGAGGACCTGTTGTGCTGGCCCTCGCAGGGAGACGGCTAAGTGTTGTCCCTTCTCCTCCGGTGTCTACCGGTTCAAGGCTGCGCAATGTTCAAAATGTACCAGGTGATCTCTCCAGGGCGTACCCCCATCATATGTCGAAGCCTTAACCCACATCCTACGGGAAGGGGGCATGGTCGTAACGGTGGCCGTTCCACTAGTGTCAGCCGCTGAAAGGCGCACTTCTGCGCGGGAAGTGAACGTGGTTGCCTCGGTCCCCGTTGTCTCAGGCCCGGCGGTGGCGGGATGTCCCCTCCCCTCGGCCGCTGGATGCTGCCCTCCTGCGACCCGGTCGCAAATCGTCTGTCCCCGTATAGGCTGGTCCCTGGAGGGTCGGGTAGTACTCTCCCCTTCTATCCCGGGTCTGGAGGGGTAGACTGGGGACCCTACCATCGTCTGATTGAACGTCGTCTGCATGGTATGCATCTGTGCCTGTAAACTTTGGAGGCCCTCGAGCAGCACTCGATTGGTCGACGAGGTCTCGGTCTCGACGATGCCGGGCTCTGACAGCTCGGGCGGTGCTTCTACCGGTCTCACATCTTCTGTCGTCGCCAGCGTCGCAGATCTAGGTGACCCCACCCTCGATCGCCCTCTCCTCTGTAGGATAACTCGTAGACCCGCCAGATCCGGACGTCTCGGTGTGGTTGCTGGAGTGCTCATGGTTAATGGCGTCGCCGCCCCGTCGTTGTCGGTCATCCCTAGTAGTCGGTTGTTCTCTTCTGTTGTAGATCAAGCCAGATCCCACCGCTGCCACCAGTTTTCTCAGTGTAACGTGTACGAGCAGGACCAGTCGTAGTGTTTAGAAGAAAACGAATCAATAACCGGGATTGCCCACTGGCATTCTGGCCGTCACCGTCGTTAACCCCTTCACTAGTAGGGATCCGGGGCTCGAAGAGATGATCACAACCCTACAAGGATGACTGACGCTCATGTAAATTACAAGCGTCTAGTCCGTCATTCATAATCCAGCCGTCGTCCATTAGAGAATATCCGCGTCCATAATCCAAAGACCTATTCCATTTCCATATAACAGTATTACCACCAAATTCAAAAGACAAAAGTATACATAAACATAGGCTTGTTTCCTGCAAGAGAGAAGCGGTCAACAGTTTTCAATGATGCCGGCAAGACATCATGATGTTCCAAAATATCAAATCCGTATCGCTGATCAGTATTCTTAATCCATAATATTCGTTATAGAGTCGTCATCTAAAAATGATGTACCTCAGTCACGCTTTGATTGTGACTGTTCATATAGTACCATGAGGATCTTGAAGTACATGGGCTCATACGGCCCCTAGCCCAGGTTAAGCGGAATTAGACACATGTTACGAAACGTAGCGCCATAGATCTTGCACGCTACGTTCGTATTTTGCTATCAGCATGCGATATGTATCGCCAAATTTGAGAAACTTTGAGTGGAGGCGCTTGGTGGAATAGCCCTGTTTTATAGTTTCTGCAACAATGTTTTGTGACGTTGATTAAAATCATCACATTTAACACAGGATCTAGCAAATGCTACTAAGCGAGATATGTATACGCCATATGCAGGTCCCACTGGAATATTACTATCCAAAAGGGATAGTTTACGATGTCGAAATTGTAATCATCTCTTTTGTCATAAAGTCGACGAGAGAGAATGCCCGCTTCATTTTTATAGAGGTAGAGATCTAAATAAGATGTGCCTGTAGGGCTATCTGTAGTTTCCTTCAAATCCAGTGAAGGTGGATATATATCCTTCACTGCGTCATTTATATAGCGATTATCCACAGCGAGAAGATCGTCTATATAGCGTTTGGTGAATGAGAAGGAACGGGCTTTGAGTGGATCGGTTTTGAAAGCGCCAGCATATAGTCATATTCATAAGAGAACAGATACAGGTCAGCCAACAGGGGTGCACAATTAGTACCCATTGGAATACCTATATGCTGCTGATATATTGTGTTGCCAAATTTCACATAGATATTTTTAATGAGAAATTCAAGCAACTCTATAAACAAAGAAACATCCCATGAATGATATCTCTTGTATGTAGTCGAGCTAAAGAATGCTTTATGGCTTCCGACATTAATATATCTACGATCAGTTTTCTTGAACACAGATACTATTAATGAACTTATACAGTCAATAAGGTCCTGATGAGGGATTGTAGTATAGAGAGTCGAGAAATCCCATGTGGATACATGTCTGTACGGTATGTGACCTTTAGCATCAAGTTCTTCCGTAAGACATTTTGAGTTTTTCAATATCCACATACATTCAACGCCAGAGTTCTTAGAAATAGTGGCGCAATACCTTTCCCAAAATGCTTTTACCTCCTGAAGGGCCCTCGTCAATAGGGTTGAAAGAAGCTTGGTGGTGCAGCTTCTAGAACCAGCTATGAATCTAGCTTTGTATGGTGATTTATGCATTTTGGGAGTCCAGTATATTTTTGGTATGTCGCTATGATTGGTTGGAAGACAAATACCTCTTTCCCTGAGAAACTTTTTGTGATTGTTAAATAAATCTTCCAGAGTAAATGCAGTTTGGGAGTAAGTAGATGTATTTGATGAAGATATGTCTACACTCAATTCTTTAACCAGCACCTGGTAATAGTAATATTTACATATGAATATTATATTATTCGGAGCTTTGTCTGCTGGGACTATGACGAATTTACTCTGGAGATTTGCTAGAACTTCTTGCGAATTGAGGTTTCTCAGTACTTGTTTTGCTTGGGGAAGAGTACTTCTGTCAATATGGCGGATTGTTTCAACGACCTTGCTCTTGGTGAGGTCCAGCCAATCAGCGAGTACTGTAGGTTCAACTTTTTCTCGCTTAGACCAATCAATAACGTACTGTTCTAATGCAGTCAGGACTATCTTCTGGTCCGCCTTCAGATTTATTCTTCTTGGCTCTCTATATTTAGGTCCTTTCATCAGGAGTAATTTCAGATCCTTATCACTCACCACATCAAGGTCACCAGTCACAATATGTTTGCATGGTGTATAGATAAAGTTCGACGATTCACAATCACAACTATAGCCTCCTGACGTGTATAAGTTCCAGTCAAACTCCTGGACAGCATTGGAGTAATTGAATATTTTGGTGGCTATAGATTTAGTGTACTTATATGAAATGCAAGGAGGTTCTGTGAACTTAAAATAGTTTGGTACAGCGTTGCGTACCTCTGGATCATTCAGGATTCGAGGTAAATTAATGATGTCCAGTCCTTTATCTAAGTAGTTGAGTTTCAAGAAAAGCCGATCTTGAGATGTTTCGATTATGTTCACTGGACGATACAACCGAAAATACGCTATATCTTGACATACTTTACTGATTTTGGATGGTATTATATTTCCTGAAGACGCAGATTGCTGTATATCTCTGGCTATTTGATTTAAAGCTCTCAGAGGTAACGCATACAGAACTGTACGTAAGCTATGTATACTATTGGGTGCGTTAGTTAAACCCACTAAGTAATTTAAAGTGATATGATCGTGAATCATCGAACTATTAAACTTTCGCCAACCATGGCTGCGTTGTCTTCGTTGATGGGGTTTAAATAGTTGGGTAATGTTGGATATATTTGAACGGCGGTTTGTAGCATTGCCGAACCCACTGACATTATCATTTAAACCAAACGGAAACACCGACCCAAGTTCTAGCATCCAGAATAATTCCCGCTCTCGGATTTTTCTCTCAAATCCAAAGGGGGAATCCTTAGTAGATGGATAGACGACGTCTATGATCTGAATACTAAAGTTATCCCAGCCATGGTCGGGTCCAGAAAAATGCCTACCTATAAGCAATTGCTTTTTCCTAACGGATTTTCTGTGACCGTTCACCCTAAGATGGAGTCTTTGGGTGGTCTTGCCAACATACTGTTGACCACACTTCTTACAGGAAACTAAGTAAATACAGTTTGTAGTAGAACAACTAAGATCAACATACGAGTTAACAGAATATGAGTTACCAGTTAACGCGGAACTAAATGAAGCTGAAGTATTAAAGAGTGGACACGTGAGACATCCACGGTGTCCACACTTAGAAATTTTGAAATTATTACATGTAGAATTCGGTGCTAAACAATCATCAAGCGCAATATTGCAAGGTTTGATGTCGTGGCCTTGCTTTGCTGTCAGAAATATATCTGTCATTTGGATTGAAAAAGGTCTTAGTGCATTTCGAACTATTAGAGACTCGGCCGAGAAACCTGCACTAAGGTTCCTCGGGTCTGTCTTCATATTTTTTCTTTTAGTTGTGCTCATTATGTTTGTTGGGTGTGCAGGGGCCCGGCCTCGGGGACAACTTGTCCACCAGCAGAATCCAGGCATACACAGGTTAAAATTACAAGCGTCTAGTCCGTCATTCATAATCCAGCCGTCGTCCATCAGAGAATATCCGTGTCCATAATCCAAAGACCCATTCCATTTCCATATAACAGTATTAGCACCAAATTCAAAAAGACAAAAGTATACATAAACATAGGCTTGTTTCCTGCAAGAGAGAAGCGGTCAACAATTTTCAATGATCCCGGCAAGACATCATGATGTTCCAAAATATCAAATCCGTATCGCTGATCAGTATTCTTAATCCATAATATTCGTTATAGAGTCGTCATCTAAAAATGATGTACCTCAGTCACGCTTTGATTGTGACTGTTCATATGAGTACCATGAGGATCTTGAAGTACATGGGCTCGTACGGCCCCTAGCCCCGGGTTAAGCGGAATTAGACACATGTTACGAAACGTAGCGCCATAGATCTTGCACGCTACGTTCGTATTTTGCTATCAGCATGCGATATGTATCGCCAAATTTGAGAAACTTTGAGTGGAGGCGCTTGGTGGAATAGCCCTGTTTTATAAGTTTCTGCAACAATGTTTTGTGACGTTGGTTAAAATCATCAGATTTAACACAGGATCTAGCAAATCCTACTAAGCGAGATATGTATACGCCATATGCAGGTCCCGCTGGAATATTACTATCAAAAAAGGGATAGTTTACGATGTCGAAATTGTAATCATCTCTTTTGTCATAAAGTCGACGAGAGAGAAT
>JAVTVY010050132.1:0-22371 GCA_036873755.1 Hanleya hanleyi | reverse complement strand
ATGAATTTTACGTTTCAGGGGACTACAACTTTCTGATGGCTCTACTCGATGCAAAGATGAGCGCAGCATCCAATGACAAGTGGAACATCTACCATCAGTGCCACAAAAATGACCGTAGTCAAGTTCATCAGTCTGGACTGAAAACCGATCTCAACCTGGTAATCGATAATAGCTTCCCATATGCTGTTATCGAGGGCATCCCACTGTCACATTATGTTATATGCATAATGCATGGGTTTGTTCGCCAAACCGAAAAACTACTGGATCTCGAGATTGAGAATATTTACAGCAACGCTAACTAAGCAAAGCAACTAGGATGCAATAGATCTACCTTCATCGAAGAAGCTATCGCCACACTGGAAAGCAACATTAACAAACGTGGAGTTCGAAATGGAAATTTTGAAATACACTTTGACAGCACTGGGCAGCCCAAGTCAGTCAAATTGAATGGAACCCACGCCACGGTGATAATGTCTCCTCCTCCAGAAGGTTGCTCCGAAGAAACATATCCTCATCCCCTTCGAGGTGTTATTAGTGACCAGAAAAAAATGCGTCCAACTTTGTCCGAAGACGTCATGGATCGCTTACACCTTCAGCGGGAACTTACCGTACTTGAGCTAGTTAAAACTATCTGGCATCATCTGTACATGATGCAACAGATTGTAGAAAATGATCCATCCCCACCTCTAAAACCTGACAGAGCTGAGGAGAGACTTCATCCACAAGACTATGAATGGTCCTACACAGAAGCAGATGTGGCACTATATAAGCATCATGCAGAAAGCTTCTATCAGCTTTTTGTACAGAGGTATGGCTGGAAAAAGCTCACACCTTACATGGTGCTCTACATACATGTAGATCATGTCCCCACCCTCATGGCTAATTTGCCATTTCCTCTAGCCAGATTTATGGCACAGGGTGGGGAAAATGCCAATTACAGAGACAACAGTTATTTTTACAATCACACCACGTGCCATGGAGGTAAGAAAGACAGACAAGCAAGATCCCATATATGCCACCTTCTTCCATAGATTTAAAAATCTATGCTTTGATATTGATCAGTTTAACACATCAGCTGATACAGATCTTCTCGCTGCTGGGGCTTCATTCACGGAGTTTTTGAGAAAACCCAGTTTAGAAGACAGTGTACAAGCTAGTGAAGAAACCACTGCCTCCACAACTGATATATCCCATGGAAGTGGTAATGAGGTCATGCCTGAGAAGTCATCAGACATCTTTCAGGGAAAGTACTTCCTTCTTGCTGGAAATATTGGACAGACCAAGTTGAAGAAAACAATTACAGAGAATGGCGGCGAGGTTTTGGATGATATACCGAACAGAGTTTCAGCAAAACAGTACATTGTGGTAACCTCACAAACTGTAATTAACAAAAACCCTCCAGAATCTGTCGGACTAACAGTCAGAAGATCATATCCAATAGTTGATGTCGATTTTCTTTATTCTTCAGTGAAAGACGGCAAAGTGAAGAACCCAAATGAGTGTAGCTTGGGCATGAAGGAAATTCACAGAATTGTGAAAGTAAGAGATTCCTTAGTCAAGGCTAAACACTTCTCACAGAATAATTCAATGCTTTCTCTACTACGAAAAGCTAAGCGTGTAGTTCAATTGAAGCAAAGAAATAAGAAAAACAAAAGATATATCAATCCAGCAACATACTATGCTATGACCCAGAGGAAGTATTTTGGTCATGCAGCCTTTTCTGGTTTCCATGGATCCCAAGCACTGACCAAAAAGTTGATGGCAGAGTGGAAAAATCTTACCCCAAGAACTAAGACAAAGTCAACAAATGATTGGAAACTGCATGTTGAAAACTTCAAATCAGCTGAAAAGCATTCACGGTTCAAACATCATACAAGTGTAAACAAACGTTTACCATTTTGATGCTACTGGGTTTACATGGATGGATGGATGCACTTAGGTGCTCCATCGCACCGCGATAAGCACTGGTCGTGCGATCATGCCGTGCAACCCGTTTTCACCAATCCAGTCTTAAACACTTGATTCATCTTGTCATACAGACATGGACAATCCCCACACTCTGTACATATCTGAGACCACTTTTGGGTTAATTCAGATTTTATAATGATGACAGCTTGTGATGTCTCTATTGTGTGGAGAATTTATTAGATAGATTTGTCCACGTTTCAATGCATTTGAATCAAAGGAGAAACTTGTGGATGCGCTGGACAGCTTGTCTTGAACTATATCCAAATCGCTTGTTTGTAAGTATGTTTACGTATATGCCACAGTTAGCAATTACGGTATTTGAATGTGTGAATTCTCTGACGTCCGTTAGATCATATGTTATAGATAGGTGTGTTTTATGAGCGTCGATTCACTAAAATGGTGAAATAGTCATATATATAGCGTGAATTTATGTTAGATTTTCTTCAACTTGGTCTGCCCAATTGTAGATGAATGGGTTTGCATGTGGATCACTACAATTAAATGTTATTTTTTGTGGTTTTGTGAAGCATTACAGTACACATATGGTATAGAGTGGTATTGAGTGATGAGTGATTTGTATTTTTCTTTTTTTTTCTTTGGGGGGGGGGTACATCATCTCATAGCAAAATCTTTTTCATGTAATTCATTTTTGGTATTGTCAAAAGTTGTCTGCATCATGTGAGACTGGTACAAACGTAATAAGATAAAAGTATGTGGCAATACGACACGGTATCAGTTATATCTTATTATTCAAGATTAGATAAAAGCTTTTCTGTCATTCCTGTCTGCTTTTGATTCAACTGATCATGCACAGACATGTGCAGATGTGGTAAAATTGTTATGAGTTATTGATTTGATATCCTATGTTGATGCAATCCTACATTTTCGTTTCCAAATGAAACTCGGCTACATGTTCATAAAGGAGTGAACACAAAGCTTTTCTATATGGGATATTCATATGGGTTATAGTTACATGTACTCAATACATTTTAGTGTCTCGTATGAAGCTACATTTACATTGATGATCGAAAGTTTGTTCCATCATGAAAAAACAATGCAGCACATAGCCAGTGTGGTATGGAGTAATATTTACCTTGAGAGGAAGGGCTGTGTACAGTTAGGAATAGCAATGCCATAGTACATGCAGGAATATATACAATGAGCATAGAGAGACAAAAACCAGTATAAGTATATAAGGATAATTAAAATGAGCCATTTCACATCTTTGACTGGAAATGCACCTTAAGTTTTGATATGAACAAATTTGGAGTGAGGTTCTTAATCGGGCTCTACGGGAAGTTTCTTCCTTGAAAGGCAAACTATTCTTAAATGATGCGAAAATTAATTGCATATTTCCAGTCTGATTTATAATACAAATAGAGGAAATTGAAGAATTCAAGTCCTGAACTGGAATAATAGCAACCTTCCTCGACAGGAAAAAAATTAGATTGAAAATATTTATTTTTTCATTACACCAAGACACAAATTCCAGAATGAAGAATTATATTTTCAAAATATACATCCTATTATAAGCAGTCAGATTAACTAGAATGAACTCAAGCGCAGCAAGTATCAAATGTTTATCGACAAATGTGCTTGCGCTGGCCATGTTGGCAGATTGTTTAAACTAATATCTTTCATATAGCCTAGCATTATTGCCCTGTAGAATTTTATTGTTTTAATTATCCAACTGTATATATGTTTGTATTAAAAAGCAACATCATTTCTCATTTTTCAGCAGTAATATTCTATATGCATTTCATTATGTCAAAGTTCTGAACTGTACACAATTTATTGTAATAAAGATAATTTCTGCAGACGATCACACAATCACCATTTTTGCATCAGTTTGTATGCATCGACAGATTACCGTGAAAATAAAGTTTTGAACGAAACTATACTGTTTTCGGTTGTGTAATATTTATCCACTCAGGTGGGTATAAACATTAAAGCAAGCCAGATCGCAAGTCAGATACATGATGTTGTCTATATTAAGAAGAACTGACTTACACATATTCATTATATATCTTATATCTTAATGTGGGTTACACATATTCATTATATATCTTTGGCACTGGGTGAAATATTGTTGATACTGTGTTGTTAAACTAATTTAGACAAAAGTACAGAAGCTGAAGAGAGAAGACATTTGGAAACATCATTGGTATATACAAGCATTAACTAGAGGCTTAAACTATATCAATACTGAGATAGCTTTAACTAATTCTGCTAGACTGTGCAGCCTACATGATTTTTACTCTCACTGAGCCAGTCATCCAACACACACAGCTGTTGTCTCTCTTACTGGAGCGCCTGGGCTATTAGTGACAAGTGACAAGCCTTAATGACGTTTAAATAGACTGATAATAGTCTATGGGCTTATGTAACATTTTCCAGATTTGTCATTTTTTCGGGTAGATTCTTGGCACTCATGTCTAAACACATCTAGAAAGTTCGCTGATTAAGAAAAGAATGGGTGCCAGTTTTTGCATTAACATTTGGGACCTCCATTTTGAATTTCAAAATGGCCATCATCGAAAATCATTTTTTAAACATAATTGCCAATTATTCATTCAAATGTCATCCAATATTTGTTTCATCTTATCTAAACTCTTATAAAGGGGCCAACCATTCATTGGAAACAAAATAAGAACACTATAAATACTCTAAATTAGCAAAAATCCAAGATGGTCACCAGATTTCAGGATTTGTTTACGTAGCCCCATATAGACCCATATAGTCCCATACTAGAGGTATAGGACCAATGTTTGTCCCACTGGGAAACGTACTTCTAGACATTTGCGGTATGGTTGTTTTGATTTGTTTTGTCTCGTCAAGACAAACATGATAGGAAGTGTCCCGGCACGAAACGGTGAAATTTTTGAAAAAAGTTTGAGGTCTGTCTATAGCCCCATATAGACCCATATACTGGGGTATAAGCCCAATGTATGTATAAATCCATACTGGATGGACGTGATGGAGTTTAGGTGAGTCCCTGGTGGTCCAATGGTGTCGTATGAGGTCTTATTTTGAAACTCTCATGCAGGAGCACTTGACTACACTAATAATTCGTACGTTGTCAATAATTGGCGCATGCGCAGCCCGGCCGTAGTATAGAAAGCAGGCATTTTTGGGGGGTGTATGGGTGTGTTTGGGTTAGAGATGGGCTATTCACGGTTCGAATGGGTCGTGTGAGGTATCCATGTGAAGCCTATGTAATGGAGCATCTGGTGGCGTGGATGTGGGGTAGAAATATGGTCATTCTGCGCATGCGCAGTCTGGCCGTAGCATAGAAAGCAGGCATTTTGGGGGGGTATGTGGGTGTGTGTTTGGGGTAGAGATGACCGCTATGGGTCCGAATGGGTCGTGGAAGGTGTCAAAGTGAAGCTTGTGTAGGTTAGAGTCAGAATGGTGTGTTTTCAAATGCAAGTCGCGTCAATCTGCGCATGCGCAGTTGGTTGTAGTAAGTAAAGTTGCCATTTTGGGGCAGTGAATGAAGGTATTTGGTGTAGAGAGGAACCATCCTTGGTCCGAATGCGTCGTGTGAGGTGTCATTTTGTAGTTCTTGGGGTGTAGACCCCAAATTGAGGGATGTTCACGTCATCTGTGACGTCATTGGTGACGTCATCAGTACGAGTAGTAGCCAAAGTGGACATTTTGGGGCAGTGAAAGGAAGGTATTTGGTTTAGAGAGGGACCATCCTTGGTCCGAATGCGTTGTATGAGGTGTCATATTGTAGCAACGCCCGCCAACGCCAAGCTTAACGCTTCAACGCCCAGGTGAAATAGCTCAGAAATTCTGATTTTCTAGATATTTCATGTAATTGTCACTAATTCTTCGAAATGCACTGACGCCCGTCAACGCTTGTAGTTATGCCTTAACGCTCCAACATAACGCCTTGCCGCCATGATATAGACCGGAGAGAGAACAACAACAACAAAAACAAGGATGACACATGAGAGAACAACAACAACAAGAAGTTTTTTCATATAGTTTATTTTCCCCAATGTTACATCATACCCACGCTGGGAGAGCCGCGTTGGGTATGTTTACAACTCAAATAGACTCTTGCCCAATCAGAGGCCACCATTTGCATCTATCATATTCGTTCCTGTCCGTTAGATGTAGTCTTGTCCAATCAGAAGTCGCCATTTCAGCAAGTTCCATCTTCAGCCATGTTCGCTCTGAACAGTTTATTCTAATCATCGTCGGACAGGCCTGGATATTCTTCGGGCAGCATGTCCTGAAACAGTTGTTTGCGCATTCTGATCGCATTTTCCAGGGCCACGGTGGGTGGTAGCCCCATAGCCTCTTCAAAGTGACGCTTGGCCTTCATGATGGACCTGTGCGTGGGGTCGCCTTTCATTTCAAGCGGTAGTAAGGTATACTGTTCATAGATCGCCATGGCTGTTTTCCTGATGCGGGCGCGCATTTGGGTGTACGTCTATTGTAAATTATCCTCTCCGGCGTCCTCGATCGCTGCAGCGTAAGTATTGATAGCTGCTGTCACAATACGATCCCAGAAGGTAGGTTCTGCCTCACTTTCCACGGACGTATGCTGACTATCTGAGGTCAAGCTCTCCGTATCACTAGATAGACTCTCAGCAATCTCTGTTTCGGTATCAGTCGATACACTCTCAGCAGTCTCTATCAGCATCCCCCTCAACGGACTCCTCGGAGTCTTCAATCCCATGTATATTGTTCTGGTGTCGCATCATATCGTAATGTCTGGTGAACGTGCATTCGCACTCAGAGCAAGTATAAGTCATGTTGACGGTTGAACGTCGACTGTGCGTGTTTTTGGAAATACGCTCGCTTTTATAGACAGTAACGCCCGTCAACGCTTAGCTCGCTTCAACGCCCTGGTGAATTAGCTCAGAAGCTCTGATTTCCATGGAATTGACACCAATTCATCGAAATGCAGCGACGCCCGTCAAAGCCCGTCGTTACGCCTTAACGCCCATTTCAACGCCCGTCAACGCCCAGCTTAACGCTTCAACGCCCTGGTGAACTAGCTCAGATGCTCTGATTTTCATGGAATTTATTTGGTTCACATTGGATATGCATTATTACATACTGTGATCAGAAAATATTTGTCATATACCAGTAGTCCATGAGCTACTGGGGCTCATCTTGCACCCCCCCCCCCGACTACAGACCGAAACTATGTTTTTTATGTGCTTTAGGAGTAGTAGAGAAAGCTGGCGTTTTGGGGTGCGTGAGGGTGTGCTTGAGCGATTGAGGAACCATTCTTGGTTCGAATGCGTCGGGTGAGGTGTCAAAGTGAAGCCCTCGGTATGTAGACCACGGCTTGGGGGATCTCCACATGATCTGTGATGTCATTGGTGACATCAGTAGGAGTAGTAGACAAAGTAGGCATTTTGAGGATGCGGAGGAAGGGATAGAGATGGACCATCCGTGATATAAATGGACCGTGTGGGGTGTCATCTTGTAACTCTCTGCATGTAGATGCAGAGGGACACCCCGCACGGTCCATTTAGACCACGGATGGTCCGTCTCTACCCCAAAAACCTTCCTCCGCATCCTCAAAATGCCTACTTTGTCTACTACTCCTACTGATGACGTCACCAATGACATCACAGATCATGTGGAGATCCCTCAAGCCGTGGTCTACATAACGAAGGCTTCACTTTGACACCTCACCCGACGCATTCGAACCAAGAATGGTCCCTCAATCGCTCAAGCACACCCTCACGCACCCCAAAACGCCAGCTTTCGCTACTACTCCTACTTTTGTATGTATGGTCCCTGTGTGATGTCATACCCAACAAATAGTGATATTATCTTGTAAATATTTGATGCAGCAATCAATGCTGAATAATATGTGGCCAACATTATAAAGATTGGATAATAATTATGGAAGATAAGACTATTCTTGTAACCCTACCCCCTATTGTCACAAAAATTGTACTTAATATTAACACAGGAGTAATTTCGAAGTGATTAAAAGGGTAGCGAGTCCCAGTTTATCGACTGTTAACAAATTGTTTCTTATCTGACATGTCCTAAAGCACATAAAAAACATAGTTTCGGTCTGTAGTGGGGGGTGCAAGGTGAGCCCTAGTAGCTCACCGACTACAGTAAGAAGTTGCACATTCATACCAATATTTCTTGATAATAACGTCGAAAACAGGTTAATATCCATGCAAACGAGTTCAGATGAACAGTTGTCTCAACTGTAATGCATTTCAAACCCAAACTATTTGCGCACATTTCGATTACATGTTTAAAATAATGTTGAAAAAAAAATAATCAAACAGATCGGCTAAAAAAAGGCGGCCATTTTGAAATTCAAAATGGAGGCCCTAAATGTTAATGCAAAAACTGGCACCCATTTTTTTCTTAATCAGTGATGTTTCTAGGTGTGATTAAACATTGGTGCCAAGAATCTACCCAAAATTTTGCTTTTTTTACATAAGCCCACAGACTATAAGGAGGTCCCCTGGCTTGGTGGTCATAAAAGGAACATGATACTCTATCCAGGTCCAGTCAATTTTGTTACAGGCCACATCGATGGTATGTTATTTCTGATTGGCTGTCCTGTCATCTGACGTGTAACGAGGGTGTATTCTTATTGGATAATGATCAGAGAAAAAACCCCGACGGTGATGGACGAAAGTTCTCAATGGACAGCGGAAAGAGGATGAAGATAACCGAAGGTGTACGACGAGGATGGCTTTTCCTCGGACAATAACGAGAGCGCGATTAAGAGCAATGTCGCTGTTGTTTTATGACTTGAAAACATGCTCAAAGCGGCTTCCCGAGCTTGGGTATCATGTAACATAAGGGGAGCGACAACCTATCTTCGATCGATTATCCTCAGAAAATGCCCTTTCTCTACTACTGCTCGGTGTCAATGCGCGGTCCTCCCACACTACAACGAATGCCCGGATCCAACGATGTCGTTAATGGAAACCCTATATACGCGCTGTTCCAATATGTAGTCATGGACCAAATCTGGTTCTGGGTAATGGGTAAATGGGCCCAGAACAGGTGCGGTAGAAGTGCCAAAAATAAAATATTACATATACAAGAAATTGTTCAGTTGGCAAGAAGTATACAATATTATATTGTATATACTCAGAAAAGTTTCAAGGCACTGAGTCTCGTCATTCTCGAATAACAGGGCCGTGAAGTAGTACAATCGTGCAAAATCGCCAATTTTGAGGCGAAAACACCTCATATTTCTTTCTATAAACGTATAAAGATAAACGATAACCAGAACCAGCTTGGTACAGCATACTCGCTGTTCCAATATGTAGTCATGGACCAAATCTGGTTCTGATTATCGTTTATCTTTATGTGTTTACAGAGAACAATAGGATTTTTTTTCACTTCAGAATAAACTATTTTGCACAAATGTACTACTTTACGGCCTTGTTACTCGAGAATGATGAGACTCCGTGCCTTGAAATCTTGCTGACTATACTATACAATTACTGCATGTTATAGAGTGGGACATCACGATTTGTTAGCTCGAGACAAGTGATGTAGAACGAGCGCGCAGCGCGAGTTGTACATCACTTGTCGAGAGCTGACAAATCGTGATGTCCCAGTCTATAACATGCAATAGTTGTTTTATTATACCGAATGTCATATTTGAATAAAATGGGACTTTATAATCATGTGAATGAGGATGGTACGGTGAAATAAGCATGTCGTGTTCAACACTGCGCGACCGTTGTTGATTTCAAAACGCCGTGTCAAGATCAACTGTTCAATCTCAGCTTGTTTGTCGACTCAATCGCATAATTTGGAAGAGTAACGTTCTCGGTGATCTTACGTACCTTTTCAAAAGATGAGAAATTTATTTCAGTCAATTACCAAATCACATTCACCAATTTCTATCACCAACGGGCCGACGTAAACACATCAGGTCGACACATCTTCGTTTCGAGGAGTATGTTGGCGCGCGCGTGGAAGGCAACTCTTGGTCCGACAGATGTCGCCGTGGAATAATTGTCATGTCCAACGCTCTGCCGTGGTGCATGACATTTATTCAACGGTAAGGCAAGATATGACTGCATCATCACTGAACATCACGATTTGTAGAATGACACGTGACAGGCTGTCAACCAATGAAAACATTACGAATTTACATGAGATATAATAAAATATAATATTGTACCTCATGCCAATTGAACAATTTCTTTTGGTGGAAGTATTTTATTTTGGTATTTCTGCATAGCACTTGGCCTGGGGCCATTTACCCATTTGAAGATACTAGGGCCTTTATTTTATATTATCAGCTGTAATAAAGACACAGTTTAAGAAAAGTGGATTGCACTATGAAATCCTCAGTTTGTCTATGTATTATACTATTGATTTTTTTTTTTTTTTTTGCTATCCTGTTCCGATCTGTTTATTCTAATAAAGTATCCCATATATACTGAATATCCAATTGATGCAAATTCACTTCTCGTAAAGAAATTTGAAAGAAATCGGTATGTTGTATAAGTTTTAATGTATGTACATGTTTTTGGTGTGTTGTGTTGATTACTGCTACATTGCTGAGTTGTTGACTTGTTTTTGTTGGAATGCTTAGAATTTTGTTTGATCGTTGCTATATAGCTGAAATATTGCTGAGCGCGACGTTAAACCTTCAATCTCTCTCTCTCTCTCTCACTCTCTCGTAAAAAATTAGTTGATTGATGGGATGAAACTATAGACCGTGAAGGAATCACCGGAATGAATAACGTAAAACCCATCCTTCGGACGGGGAATGAATCTTTGACCTTTCCTACCCTATGGGATATTCTTTGAACCCCGCAGGACATCTTTCAATGACGAAAAATAAACTTGCACATATTACAGTATATAAATGTAGGCTACTTTTCATGTCTTTCGCCACAGTAGGCGTTTCTACATTTTATTTAATTTTTTTTATAGGTTTTAATTCGCCCACTTCGACCCAATATATCATATGTAACGCGATTTTTTTTTAAATCTGCGAGATTTTAACATGCTTGTGCGATTTTAAAATGCTTGCACAGTATTAAAATAAAAGAAAAAAACCTGCATTTTTAAAAACGCGCTGGTTTTATAAACGGGCATAACATCTATCTATATACTGACAAAGTATTTAACCTATCAATGGGAAAAGTTCCATGTCCCAATGTCCTTTTAATTTCTGTTTCATTCGGGTACTCTAAATTATGCAGGAACTCTGCTTATCGACCATCCAGTTGTACTATGCGCAATTATAGGACAGTACCTATGTAATTGTTTTGCTGTCCAAAGGAAAATTATGGTGTTGGTCTCCTGATTTACAGTTAGAGATTGGAAAGAAGACAGGTCACGTGACTGATACGTCATCAATAGTAGAGAAAGCGCAGCTCGGGTTGGATTGGATGCTTGAGTGTGTCATTGGTTGTAGGTTATGTGAACAGGCGTAGCATATGTGTTGGTTATGAGTTGTATGAGTCTTTAGGCGCAAACATGGGGTTTGACCATGGACCTTGGTGTGCCTTAAGAGGAGGTACCTCACGTGACTGTGACGCCATCAGTTCGAGTTGGATTGGCGTCTAAGTACGGGTCGTGGGTTATATTACATTGGGTGTAAAATACAACCATACAGTTTATGCATATAGTCAATTAAAATCAAGCAGTTTCAAAGAGATGTTAATAAGAGACATGACATCATCAGATATCATGTGACTGTTATGTCATCAGTATATGAACTCGCAGATACGGTCGGATGCGCATTCGGGGCTAATCGCCTACATACAGTAGTTCATAGCGGCGACTAGTGGCATGCGGGGGTGAACAGGATGTCGTGTATATCATTCTGAACTGACTCGTGGAGTAGTAGAGAAAGGGTATTCTCGGATACGCATGAGAGTTTGTGGGCGATATATGGGTCACCTATTGTTGTCTTAAATACGATTGGGGTGGTTGATTCGTGATACGAGCATGCGGGGAATATGCACATGGTGTGTGTGTGTGAGAGAGAGAGGGAATTAAGGTTTAGCGTCGCGTTCAGCAATATTTCAGCTATATAGCGACGATCAAACAACATTCTAAGTATTCAAGTTAATAACTCAGCAAACTAATGCATGGTGTGGGATATGACCTTCAGTGTAAAGCCTGTAAAGCGTATACAGAGTATACTCAATCCACCCCGAGCAACCTCTTACGTATCGCTCCAAATTTATTACGTAATTTATTTCTGATTGGCTGTCCTGTCATCTGACGTGTAACGAAGGTGTATTCTTATTGGATAATGATCAGAGAAAAAACCCCGACGGTGATGGACGAAAGTTCTCAATGGACAGCAGAAAGAGGATGAAGATAACCGAAGGTGTACGACGAGGATGGCTTTTCCTCGGACAATAACGAGAGCGCGATTAAGAGCAATGTCGCTGTTGTTTTATGACTTGAAAACATGCTCAAAGCGGCTTCCCGAGCTTGGGTATCATGTAACATAAGGGGAGCGACAACCTATCTTCGATCGATTATCCTCAGAAAATGCCCTTTCTCTACTACTGCTCGGTGTCAATGCGCGGTCCTCCCACACTACAACGAATGCCCGGATCCAACGATGTCGTTAATGGAAACCCTATATACGCGCTGTTCCAATATGTAGTCATGGACCAAATCTGGTTCTGGGTAATGGGTAAATGGGCCCAGAACAGGTGCGGTAGAAGTGCCAAAAATAAAATATTACATATACAAGAAATTGTTCAGTTGGCAAGAAGTATACAATATTATATTGTATATACTCAGAAAAGTTTCAAGGCACTGAGTCTCGTCATTCTCGAATAACAGGGCCGTGAAGTAGTACAATCGTGCAAAATCGCCAATTTTGAGGCGAAAACACCTCATATTTCTTTCTATAAACGTATAAAGATAAACGATAACCAGAACCAGCTTGGTACAGCATACTCGCTGTTCCAATATGTAGTCCTGGACCAAATCTGGTTCTGATTATCGTTTATCTTTATGTGTTTACAGAGAACAATAGGAATTTTTTTCACTTCAGAATAAACTATTTTGCACAAATGTACTACTTTACGGCCTTGTTACTCGAGAATGATGAGACTCCGTGCCTTGAAATCTTGCTGACTATACTATACCATTACTGCATGTTATAGAATGGGACATCACGATTTGTTAGCTCGAGACAAGTGATGTAGAACGAGCGCGCAGCGCGAGTTGTACATCACTTGTCGAGAGCTGACAAATCGTGATGTCCCAGTCTATAACATGCAATAGTTGTTTTATTATACCGAATGTCATATTTGAATAAAATGGGACTTTATAATCATGTGAATGAGGATGGTACGGTGAAATAAGCATGTCGTGTTCAACACTGCGCGACCGTTGTTGATTTCAAAACGCCGTGTCAAGATCAACTGTTCAATCTCAGCTTGTTTGTCGACTCAATCGCATAATTTGGAAGAGTAACGTTCTCGGTGATCTTACGTACCTTTTCAAAAGATGAGAAATTTATTTCAGTCAATTACCAAATCACATTCACCAATTTCTATCACCAACGGGCCGACGTAAACACATCAGGTCGACACATCTTCGTTTCGAGGAGTATGTTGGCGCGCGCGTGGAAGGCAACTCTTGGTCCGACAGATGTCGCCGTGGAATAATTGTCATGTCCAACGCTCTGCCGTGGTGCATGACATTTATTCAACGGTAAGGCAAGATATGACTGCATCATCACTGAACATCACGATTTGTAGAATGACACGTGACAGGCTGTCAACCAATGAAAACATTACGAATTTACATGAGATATAATAAAATATAATATTGTACCTCATGCCAATTGAACAATTTCTTTTGGTGGAAGTATTTTATTTTGGTATTTCTGCATAGCACTTGGCCTGGGGCCATTTACCCATTTGAAGATACTAGGGCCTTTATTTTATATTATCAGCTGTAATAAAGACACAGTTTAAGAAAAGTGGATTGCACTATGAAATCCTCAGTTTGTCTATGTATTATACTATTGATTTTTTTTTTTTTTTTGCTATCCTGTTCCGATCTGTTTATTCTAATAAAGTATCCCATATATACTGAGTATCCAATTGATGCAAATTCACTTCTCGTAAAGAAATTTGAAAGAAATCGGTATGTTGTATAAGTTTTAATGTATGTACATGTTTTTGGTGTGTTGTGTTGATTACTGCTACATTGCTGAGTTGTTGACTTGTTTTTGTTGGAATGCTTAGAATTTTGTTTGATCGTTGCTATATAGCTGAAATATTGCTGAGCGCGACGTTAAACCTTCAATCTCTCTCTCTCTCTCTCACTCTCTCGTAAAAAATTAGTTGATTGATGGGATGATACTATAGACCGTGAAGGAATCACCGGAATGAATAACGTAAAACCCATCCTTCGGACGGGGAATGAATCTTTGACCTTTCCTACCCTATGGGATATTCTTTGAACCCCGCAGGACATCTTTCAATGACGAAAAATAAACTTGCACATATTACAGTATATAAATGTAGGCTACTTTTCATGTCTTTCGCCACAGTAGGCGTTTCTACATTTTATTTAATTTTTTTTATAGGTTTTAATTCGCCCACTTCGACCCAATATATCATATGTAACGCGATTTTTTTTTTAAATCTGCGAGATTTTAACATGCTTGTGCGATTTTAAAATGCTTGCACAGTATTAAAATAAAAGAAAAAAACCTGCATTTTTAAAAACGCGCTGGTTTTATAAACGGGCATAACATCTATCTATATACTGACAAAGTATTTAACCTATCAATGGGAAAAGTTCCATGTCCCAATGTCCTTTTAATTTCTGTTTCATTCGGGTACTCTAAATTATGCAGGAACTCTGCTTATCGACCATCCAGTTGTACTATGCGCAATTATAGGACAGTACCTATGTAATTGTTTTGCTGTCCAAAGGAAAATTATGGTGTTGGTCTCCTGATTTACAGTTAGAGATTGGAAAGAAGACAGGTCACGTGACTGATACGTCATCAATAGTAGAGAAAGCGCAGCTCGGGTTGGATTGGATGCTTGAGTGTGTCATTGGTTGTAGGTTATGTGAACAGGCGTAGCATATGTGTTGGTTATGAGTTGTATGAGTCTTTAGGCGCAAACATGGGGTTTGACCATGGACCTTGGTGTGCCTTAAGAGGAGGTACCTCACGTGACTGTGACGCCATCAGTTCGAGTTGGATTGGCGTCTAAGTACGGGTCGTGGGTTATATTACATTGGGTGTAAAATACAACCATACAGTTTATGCATATAGTCAATTAAAATCAAGCAGTTTCAAAGAGATGTTAATAAGAGACATGACATCATCAGATATCATATCATATCATCCAAGTTGCCACATGAACAGGTACAATAAAAGCGTACCTGAGATACAACACATATCACGAATCGTTAGATTCTTGGTATGTGCTTTAGAATAGGTTAACCAGAAGACTATTCTGTGAAGTCATGTGACGCAGTCAGTATGTCGGCACCTCTTCCCACTTCCCTATATGTGTTGTAATTTTTTCCTGTATATGGCGAGATTCTGCTGGTGGACGTTTCGTCCCCGAGGCCCGCCCCCTGTACAGACCTTTTGGTCTTTGATATATGTTGGCACTTGTGGGAAGTTGATGCTGGGTCGACATCGGGCATTACAGACTAGCCTTTTGTGTTAAATGCCGTCATTTACATCTGACGACGATACAGCTCACCAATCTCCAATGTACGAGTTGTCACAGCGAAACAGCTCGCCAATTACCAGTATACGAGTTGTCAGAGCATTTCCATCATAGCTCTCTAGATTTGTGTCTAATACCGCTTATGCCGGTGCTAGGGGCCGTGTGATCATATCATCCAAGTTGCCACATGAACAGGTACAATAAAAGCGTACCTGAGATACAACACATATCACGAATCGTTAGATTCTTGGTATGTGCTTTAGAATAAGTTAACCAGAAGACTATTCTGTGCAGTCATGTGACGCAGTCAGTATGTCGGCACCTCTTCCCACTTCCCTTATATGTGTTGTAATTTTTTTCCTGTATATGGCGAGATTCTGCTGGTGGACGTTTCTTCCCCGAGGCCCGCCCCCTGTACAGACCTTTTTGGTCTTTGATATATGTTGGCATTTGTGGGAAGTTGATGCTGGGTCGACATCGGGCCTCACAGACTAGTCTTTTGTGTTAAATGCCGTCATTTACATCAGACGACGATACAGCCCACCAATCTTCAATGTACGAGTTGTCACAGCGAAACAGCTCACCAATTACCAGTATACGAGTTGTCAGAGCATTTCCATCATAGCTCTCTAGATTTGTATCTAATACCGCTTATGCCGGTGCTAGGGCCGTGTGGTCATATCATCCAAGTTGCCACATGAACAGGTACAATAAAAGCGTACCTGAGATACAACACATATCACGAATCGCTAGATTCTTGGTATGTGCTTTAGAATAGGTTAACCAGAAGACTATTCTGTGAAGTCATGTGACGCAGTCAGTATGTCGGCACCTCTTCCCACTTCCCTTATATGTGTTGTAATTTTTTCCTGTATATGGCGAGGTTCTGCTGGTGGACGTTTCGTCCCCGAGGCCCGCCCCCTGTACAGACCTTTTGGTCTTTGATATATGTTGGCACTTGTGGGAAGTTGATGCTGGGTCGACATCGGGCATTACAGACTAGTCTTTGTGTTAAATGCCGTCATTTACATCTGACGACGATACAGCTCACCAATCTCCAATGTACGAGTTGTCACAGCGAAACAGCTCACCAATAACCAGTATACGAGTTGTCAGAGCATTTCCATCATAGCTCTCTAGATTTGTATCTAATACCGCTTATGCCGGTGCTAGAGGCCGTGTGGTCATATCATCCAAGTTGCCACATGAACAGGTACAATAAAAGCGTACCTGAGATACAACACATATCACGAATTGTTAGATTTTTGGTATGTGCTTTAGAATAGGTTAACCAGAAGACTATTCTGTGAAGTCATGTGACGCAGTCAGTATGTCGGCACCTCTTCCCACTTCCCTTATATGTGCTGTAATCAGTATATGAACTCGCAGATACGGTCGGATGCGCATTCGGGGCTAATCGCCTACATACAGTAGTTCATAGCGGCGACTAGTGGCATGCGGGGGTGAACAGGATGTCGTGTATATCATTCTGAACTGACTCGTGGAGTAGTAGAGAAAGGGTATTCTCGGATACGCATGAGAGTTTGTGGGCGATATATGGGTCACCTATTGTTGTCTTAAATACGATTGGGGTGGTTGATTCGTGATACGAGCATGCGGGGAATATGCACATGGTGTGTGTGTGTGAGAGAGAGAGGGAATTAAGGTTTAGCGTCGCGTTCAGCAATATTTCAGCTATATAGCGACGATCAAACAAAATTCTAAGTATTCAAGTTAATAACTCAGCAAACTAATGCATGGTGTGGGATATGACCTTCAGTGTAAAGCCTGTAAAGCGTATACAGAGTATACTCAATCCACCCCGAGCAACCTCTTACGCATCGCTCCAAATTTATTACGTAATTTATTTCTGATTGGCTGTCCTGTCATCTGACGTGTAACGAGGGTGTATTCTTATTGGATAATGATCAGAGAAAAAACCCCGACGGTGATGGACGAAAGTTCTCAATGGACAGCGGAAAGAGGATGAAGATAACCGAAGGTGTACGACGAGGATGGCTTTTCCTCGGACAATAACGAGAGCGCGATTAAGAGCAATGTCGCTGTTGTTTTATGACTTGAAAACATGCTCAAAGCGGCTTCCCGAGCTTGGGTATCATGTAACATAAGGGGAGCGACAACCTATCTTCGATCGATTATCCTCAGAAAATGCCCTTTCTCTACTACTGCTCGGTGTCAATGCGCGGTCCTCCCACACTACAACGAATGCCCGGATCCAACGATGTCGTTAATGGAAACCCTATATACGCGCTGTTCCAATATGTAGTCATGGACCAAATCTGGTTCTGGGTAATGGGTAAATGGGCCCAGAACAGGTGCGGTAGAAGTGCCAAAAATAAAATATTACATATACAAGAAATTGTTCAGTTGGCAAGAAGTATACAATATTATATTGTATATACTCAGAAAAGTTTCAAGACACTGAGTCTCGTCATTCTCGAATAACAGGGCCGTGAAGTAGTACAATCGTGCAAAATCGCCAATTTTGAGGCGAAAACACCTCATATTTCTTTCTATAAACGTATAAAGATAAACGATAACCAGAACCAGCTTGGTACAGCATACTCGCTGTTCCAATATGTAGTCATGGACCAAATCTGGTTCTGATTATCGTTTATCTTTATGTGTTTACAGAGAACAATAGGATTTTTTTTCACTTCAGAATAAACTATTTTGCACAAATGTACTACTTTACGGCCTTGTTACTCGAGAATGATGAGACTCCGTGCCTTGAAATCTTGCTGACTATACTATACAATTACTGCATGTTATAGAGTGGGACATCACGATTTGTTAGCTCGAGACAAGTGATGTAGAACGAGCGCGCAGCGCGAGTTGTACATCACTTGTCGAGACCTGACAAATCGTGATGTCCCACTCTATAACATGCAATAGTTGTTTTATTATACCGAATGTCATATTTGAATAAAATGGGACTTTATAATCATGTGAATGAGGATGGTACGGTGAAATAAGCATGTCGTGTTCAACACTGCGCGACCGTTGTTGATTTCAAAACGCCGTGTCAAGATCAACTGTTCAATCTCAGCTTGTTTGTCGACTCAATCGCATAATTTGGAAGAGTAACGTTCTCGGTGATCTTACGTACCTTTTCAAAAGATGAGAAATTTATTTCAGTCAATTACCAAATCACATTCACCAATTTCTATCACCAACGGGCCGACGTAAACACATCAGGTCGACACATCTTCGTTTCGAGGAGTATGTTGGCGCGCGCGTGGAAGGCAACTCTTGGTCCGACAGATGTCGCCGTGGAATAATTGTCATGTCCAACGCTCTGCCGTGGTGCATGACATTTATTCAACGGTAAGGCAAGATATGACTGCATCATCACTGAACATCACGATTTGTAGAATGACACGTGACAGGCTGTCAACCAATGAAAACATTACGAATTTACATGAGGTATAATAAAATATAATATTGTACCTCATGCCAATTGAACAATTTCTTTTGGTGGAAGTATTTTATTTTGGTATTTCTGCATAGCACTTGGCCTGTGGCCATTTACCCATTTGAAGATACTAGGGCCTTTATTTTATATTATCAGCTGTAATAAAGACACAGTTTAAGAAAAGTGGATTGCACTATGAAATCCTCAGTTTGTCTATGTATTATACTATTGATTTTTTTTTTTTTTTTGCTATCCTGTTCCGATCTGTTTATTCTAATAAAGTATCCCATATATACTGAGTATCCAATTGATGCAAATTCACTTCTCGTAAAGAAATTTGAAAGAAATCGGTATGTTGTATAAGTTTTAATGTATGTACATGTTTTTGGTGTGTTGTGTTGATTACTGCTACATTGCTGAGTTGTTGACTTGTTTTTGTTGGAATGCTTAGAATTTTGTTTGATCGTTGCTATATAGCTGAAATATTGCTGAGCGCGACGTTAAACCTTCAATCTCTCTCTCTCTCTCTCACTCTCTCGTAAAAAATTAGTTGATTGATGGGATGATACTATAGACCGTGAAGGAATCACCGGAATGAATAACGTAAAACCCATCCTTCGGACGGGGAATGAATCTTTGACCTTTCCTACCCTATGGGATATTCTTTGAACCCCGCAGGACATCTTTCAATGACGAAAAATAAACTTGCACATATTACAGTATATAAATGTAGGCTACTTTTCATGTCTTTCGCCACAGTAGGCGTTTCTACATTTTATTTAATTTTTTTTATAGGTTTTAATTCGCCCACTTCGACCCAATATATCATATGTAACGCGATTTTTTTTTAAATCTGCGAGATTTTAACATGCTTGTGCGATTTTAAAATGCTTGCACAGTATTAAAATAAAAGAAAAAAACCTGCATTTTTAAAAACGCGCTGGTTTTATAAACGGGCATAACATCTATCTATATACTGACAAAGTATTTAACCTATCAATGGGAAAAGTTCCATGTCCCAATGTCCTTTTAATTTCTGTTTCATTCGGGTACTCTAAATTATGCAGGAACTCTGCTTATCGACCATCCAGTTGTACTATGCGCAATTATAGGACAGTACCTATGTAATTGTTTTGCTGTCCAAAGGAAAATTATGGTGTTGGTCTCCTGATTTACAGTTAGAGATTGGAAAGAAGACAGGTCACGTGACTGATACGTCATCAATAGTAGAGAAAGCGCAGCTCGGGTTGGATTGGATGCTTGAGTGTGTCATTGGTTGTAGGTTATGTGAACAGGCGTAGCATATGTGTTGGTTATGAGTTGGATGAGTCTTTAGGCGCAAACATGGGGTTTGACCATGGACCTTGGTGTGCCTTAAGAGGAGGTACCTCACGTGACTGTGACGCCATCAGTTCGAGTTGGATTGGCGTCTAAGTACGGGTCGTGGGTTATATTACATTGGGTGTAAAATACAACCATACAGTTTATGCATATAGTCAATTAAAATCAAGCAGTTTCAAAGAGATGTTAATAAGAGACATGACATCATCAGATATCATGTGACTGTTATGTCATCAGTATATGAACTCGCAGATACGGTCGGATGCGCATTCGGGGCTAATCGCCTACATACAGTAGTTCATAGCGGCGACTAGTGGCATGCGGGGGTGAACAGGATGTCGTGTATATCATTCTGAACTGACTCGTGGAGTAGTAGAGAAAGGGTATTCTCGGATACGCATGAGAGTTTGTGGGCGATATATGGGTCACCTATTGTTGTCTTAAATACGATTGGGGTGGTTGATTCGTGATACGAGCATGCGGGGAATATGCACATGGTGTGTGTGTGTGAGAGAGAGAGGGAATTAAGGTTTAGCGTCGCGTTCAGCAATATTTCAGCTATATAGCGACGATCAAACAAAATTCTAAGTATTCAAGTTAATAACTCAGCAAACTAATGCATGGTGTGGGATATGACCTTCAGTGTAAAGCCTGTAAAGCGTATACAGAGTATACTCAGTCCACCCCGAGCAACCTCTTACGTATCGCTCCAAATTTATTACGTAATTTATTTCTGATTGGCTGTCCTGTCATCTGACGTGTAACGAGGGTGTATTCTTATTGGATAATGATCAGAGAAAAATCCCCGACGGTGATGGACGAAAGTTCTCAATGGACAGCGGAAAGAGGATGAAGATAACCGAAGGTGTACGACGAGGATGGCTTTTCCTCGGACAATAACGAGAGCGCGATTAAGAGCAATGTCGCTGTTGTTTTATGACTTGAAAACATGCTCAAAGCGACTTCCCGAGCTTGGGTATCATGTAACATAAGGGGAGCGACAACCTATCTTCGATCGATTATCCTCAGAAAATGCCCTTTCTCTACTACTGCTCGGTGTCAATGCGCGGTCCTCCCACACTACAACGAATGCCCGGATCCAACGATGTCGTTAATGGAAACCCTATATACGCGCTGTTCCAATATGTAGTCATGGACCAAATCTGGTTCTGGGTAATGGGTAAATGGGCCCAGAACAGGTGCGGTAGAAGTGCCAAAAATAAAATATTACATATACAAGAAATTGTTCAGTTGGCAAGAAGTATACAATATTATATTGTATATACTCAGAAAAGTTTCAAGGCACTGAGTCTCGTCATTCTCGAATAACAGGGCCGTGAAGTAGTACAATCGTGCAAAATCGCCAATTTTGAGGCGAAAACACCTCATATTTCTTTCTATAAACGTATAAAGATAAACGATAACCAGAACCAGCTTGGTACAGCATACTCGCTGTTCCAATATGTAGTCATGGACCAAATCTGGTTCTGATTATCGTTTATCTTTATGTGTTTACAGAGAACAATAGGAATTTTTTTCACTTCAGAATAAACTATTTTGCACAAATGTACTACTTTACGGCCTTGTTACTCGAGAATGATGAGACTCCGTGCCTTGAAATCTTGCTGACTATACTATACAATTACTGCATGTTATAGAGTGGGACATCACGATTTGTTAGCTCGAGACAAGTGATGTAGAACGAGCGCGCAGCGCGAGTTGTACATCACTTGTCGAGAGCTGACAAATCGTGATGTCCCAGTCTATAACATGCAATAGTTGTTTTATTATACCGAATGTCATATTTGAATAAAATGGGACTTTATAATCATGTGAATGAGGATGGTACGGTGAAATAAGCATGTCGTGTTCAACACTGCGCGACCGTTGTTGATTTCAAAACGCCGTGTCAAGATCAACTGTTCAATCTCAGCTTGTTTGTCGACTCAATCGCATAATTTGGAAGAG